>PQWD01014750.1:0-19995 GCA_019425675.1 Leucinodes orbonalis | reverse complement strand
ACAGATTCACAAAGTAAATACAGTGTTAATTAATTTACACCTATGGTCATACTGAACCTACTTTCACCTAGCCCCGTGATGCCCTTGATAATCTCTCGCGAAGATGGGAGCTTAAATAACCGTTTTCTTTATGCGTCTTACTCAGCGATACAGTTAGAAATCAGTTTCTATAACTTATGGCACTGTACTATTTCATATTTATTTTTAACTAACCACTTTATAACTTGTTTTAGACTTTAGGAGTTTGTTGTTTTGTAATAATTATTATTTTGCAACATTTTAAGACATTGTCATAGCATTACAATTTTAGCGGGAGTATAATCTATTTAGATTACACACAATTACGTTGTAACAAGTTTTCCTGAGTTCTAATTATTTATTTAAAAATATACATCACCAAGTTTTTAAATAAATACTCTTAATATTTTGCCAGAAGAATCCACAGTGGCAAAAGTTAACACTATAATATAATCTCGTATTCATTAGAACTTTCTACGGCAAGCAGGAAATGTATCTTAAATTCACAAATTAATACTGGGACACTTCAACAGGACGTTCAGTGGGTAGGCTGAGACTATACTCCCTCTGTCAGATGGAATGATGACCTGGTTATGGTGGCTGGTAGCAAATGGATGTTCACTTCTAGGGATCGGTCCGCGTGGAAGTCATTAGGGAAAGCGTTCGTTCAGAACAAGTTGTAATATTAACGATGATTTTCTCTTATAATTGATATTACTTCGCTTTTTAAAGTTGGAAGTCTTTTTATAGATTCTGTTACCGAACGGTTCATAGATAGATCGATATCCGAGAATGCTCTGCACCATATAATAGTGAGCTTAACGGGCAGCGCATTCGCACTGAGCCGTGGCCAGTTAATCAATCAAGCGCGTATTAAAGGCTCGGGTATTGCGCGTTGAATCAAACGAGGCTTCCCACTTTGAACTGGATTAGAAAATTGAATTTTCATTTTGGTGACGATAGTACTTTGTTGTTTTGTATATACATGTTAATATCTAGTGATATGTAAACACATACATATATTCATGTATATATTTAAATAAAATATTAGATTTTTTATGTTATTAGAGTGCAAGTCGGTCTGGATGGTTACCTGAAGATAAGTGATACGCCTGACCATGGCAGAGCGGCATTGAAGGAGACCAACAACTGATTGTCAATTTTTAGGGTTCCGTACCTCAAAAGGCAAAAAACGGAACCCTTATAGGATCACTTTGTTGTCTGTCTGTCCGTCCGTCCGTCCTCTGTCAAGACCCTTTTTCTCAGGAACGCGTGGAGGTATGAAGCTGAAATTTATATCAATTACTCAGGTCTACTGTCCCTTGAAGCTGTGAAAAAATCAAACTTCTAAGCCAACGCAATCAAAAGATACAGCCGTTTATGCCGCAAATTTTCGACACTTGCAAGGGAATCAAAACCTACAGGGTGCTTCCCGTGAACTCAGAATCTTGAAATTTGGTACGAAGCAACGTCTTATAGCATAGATAAAGGGAAAATTCCGAAAACCATAAATTTTTAGTTACATCACATAATATATATTTTTTTAATAATTTTAAACTTACTACCCATTTCCTCATAAACGCGTAAAGGTATTAAATTGAAATTCATACCAAATACTCAGGTTATAATACCTTTAAGCTGTAACAAATCAAACTTCTATGTCAACGCAATCAAAGAAACAGCAATTTAAGCTGCATATTTTGAAACTCGCAAGTACTCGCAAGGGAATAACTTAGGTTTGATTCCTTGCGAGTAAAAGGTACTTCCAGTCGACCTAGAATCTTGAAATTTGGCATGAAGCAACGTTTTATAGCACACATAAAGGAAAAATTCCGAAAACATTAAATTTTTAGTTACATTACAAAATATATATTTATATATTTTTAATAAATATAAACTTATTACTTTTTTCCTCATGAACGCGTAGAGCTATCAAGTTGAAATTCATATCAAATAGGTACTTAGATCTAATTTCCTTTAACCCGTGAAAAAATCTAATTCAACGCAAAAACGCTAAAGTACAATTTAATGAAAGAACTTTCGCAAGTCTGCTGCAAGGCTAGTATAAGTGTTTCAGTTATATTATAGATAAATGATATGTGTTAATATAAAATAAAGGATTACTTAAACGATAAAGGATCTTTGTCTTTAATTTATGCTCCTCCATCTTTCCCATTGTAATGTTATGAATTTCATTTTGCAATAAAAATACATAGTTATGACTCGATTGTCGTAATGAACGAACTTTGTAAACCTTGCAGGTTTGTACGGAACCCTCGGTGCGCGAGTCCGACTCGCACTTGGCCGGTTTTTATTATCCGTTGATGCCGCACTGCATCCGTCACCAGAGACAACAGATGTTAGGTCTCTGATACCCGGTAAATTTCACTAGCTACAGTGCCCTCATCCCGAATACAAAGTGCATAAAACTATGTTGCACGGGACGATTCTGGCACTGCGTGGTGCCTACCTAGACGACTCAGTATCGAATCTTCGATCTAGTAAATTATTTTTTTATATGGAAGATAGCAAGTCCTCTATTTCCAGAATTAATATCTAACATTAACGTTATCTCATTTACCGTAAGTGCGGTCGTGCTGGTGCGTTGAGATATCTCCCATATTAACCGGACTACACAGATAAGGAGCTGAGTGAAATAAAATAGTGTTAATGTAGATTTGCTAACAAAATAATATACTATAACACATTTTTTTTGATACAGGTACTGATAATGTTTGTACGGCCCGGGCATTGAACCGTTGGTGTTATTATGTATCTTCCAACCACTGAGTTCAGTGGTTCAGTTCAGTTTTGTTTAGAAAACAACCAATATTAAGAAATTTGGCTCGCAACGCAACTTTCAAAAGAGAAAAAAACTGAAAAGAACATGGCTTGCGAGGTTAAATGGTGCAAAAACCGAATTGAAGAAAAGAAAGAAAAACATGATTACTTTTCATAGGTGAATCAACAATTCAATCATACATTTCAGTGTAAAACAAAAATGAATATAGGATATATCATACACTAAAAATAACAAAAAATAATTTGTCAAAATGAATTTGACAGCAGCTGTCATTTCGGGGACACATTTTTTGTATTTATTATTCTGTCCGTATTTTTATAAACGTCCATGGGTTGGTCATTGGTACATTTTTATTGACATTAAGTAAGGATCCTAGCTGTAACCATAACAGTCTCAACACCCTGACCTCCCCATAAGTTTCCTCTCCATGGAGTCTTTAATAACGGACTCTAGTTTATGAGGTTGTAAGTGAAATAAACTGCAGCCATTGGTCCGTATGCAACACCATGCTGATCGTGCGCTGGTATTAGCCTAATAAATAGCCGTTGAGTATTTTAATCACAGATATGCTTTCCTAGTAGTGCTGTGTAAATCACTGTCAAGGAACGATAGCTTAGTGATATAAGTATATGATATTTTTGTAGCAGTTTTATGTACAGTTACGTTTAGTAGTAGGTATTAGGATCGTTAAATCTTTATTCGCTGCATTTGCATACATTCAACCAAGGGCGGATCCAGGTTAGGCGCCAGGAGGGGGTCACATAGTAGTAGTCATGTTAAGAACTTATGAGGTATTTTGTTAATGTACGTTAGTATAGTACTTAAAAATAGCTCAGGGGGGTCATGACCCATGACTTCCCCCTGGATCGCCGTTGCATTCAACAGACACAATAGATCTTCTATTGTATCTGGATCCCGGGTTAATAAGTTAAGAATAATAAAAGATTTTTCAAAAATCACAACTACTGTGATTTGGCTCCCATTTATTAAGTTTTCATTTTGTTCACATAAAAAAATATTTTTTTTTGTTTATAAAATTCAAAGAACCAGCCCATGATGTCTCACTGCACATGCTGGGCCAACATTTTTAAAACGTTGAAGTATTGTAACATTTAAACGTTTTAAAAATGTAGGCCCAATCAAAGATTTCTATCTTTTCCTTTCCGCCACTTAATTTAAAATTGAAAGACACAAATGTTTGCCCTTCGAAGTACTTAGCTATAATGACTTAGTTTACTCTCATCCACTCGGCCACCAAAAAAATGAAAAGTGTCCACTGGGCCTCCAAACATAGTCTATAAGGCAATAAAGTTACCTCTTAAAGTACGTGTAGGTATACGGAAATAAAATTGAAGATTTAATATACATGCAAATCAATTGTTCCATTTCCAATATTTAAATTTAAGTTACTCATTTATACCTGGCCACTTCCAATAAGTGCTCTTATCTTTTAATTAAGGCTACTTCCCATGCGAACTGGAGCAAAGGTGCTAGCACGCATGCGCGATAGTTTCCGTGGCGATGTATTAACACAACCTCGTGGTATCTTCATTGCGGTCCCTTTGCCGAAGCACATTAGCGACCGAAGTCACGAGTGTGCATGCGCAATTCGCATATAGCTTGGAAATCAGTCTCTAGTGTGACATTGAATCAAAGAGTGTGACAATTAAGGTGTTATTTAAAAAATATTACTAACGACACAGTGTTGTCTAAGACGATTTTTGTGTTTTCTTAATTAAAAGTAAAAGGACCTACGAAATAAATTAAGTCTTATATTTTTTCTTATAATACTATTTAAAATAAATATTACTACACTAATAAAAACTAAAAACCAACAAAACGTAAAAAAGGTGTCTCAGATCACTGTCCCTAGTCTGTGACACAGTACCATAAGGCTGGCAACATTCCCGCGTTGTATAGCCAAACTTAAACGTTGACCAAAGGCACCTAATCGCCTGTCACCTGTATATTCGGCTATATGTTTTACTAAATCCCGAAATACACGATGGGCACATAGTCCCCACGGTCCAAACGTTTCCACAGCAAAAGGTTCAAATAAAACGACAAATAAACTTTTTGCTTAATCTTTTTCATCAATACAGTTCTGTTTTGACTTTTATAACTCTGGGACCCTCATGTGTGTACTGTAAATAAAGCTCTGGTGATCGGCAAAATATTGGTTTAGTGGACTGGTTTAGAAAATCTTCACAGCATGGAGAATTTAAGAAGCGCGATCGTCCAAGTTCTTCTTATTCTTAGTCCCGTAGAAATCTTTCACTCTATAGTTCGCGTAGAGGCTCATTGTATCTTAAGAAATAATGATATCTTGATATATTAGGGTACATAGCTTCTCAAACTCTGTTCAACCAAACATTATTAACACATTTTCTTTGTTTTTAAATATCACCTGGAAAATAATCTCCTTAATCCATAGTCTATTTCGATAAACACTACAAGACAAAAAATAAATAAAGGAAATTTTACACACAACGGCAGTTGTAGCTGCTCTATACACATAAAAAATAATTGTGAAGTGCAAGTAACTAAGGATAGCTTTAGCCGCTTGCTTACAATCTATAAGCGCGAAGAAATGGTCGCGGCTATTGTCTGGCCATTTTAAATGGTCACTATTACAGACGATACGTTCGTACTTTAAATAATGTACTATTAATAATTATACTGGCTTTATTAATCTTAACGGGGTTTTCCACATGATAAAACTTTTAAAGTTGGAGTAGCACGTGGCAAAACTTTACTACTTTTTTTCATCATTGCAAACAACTATGTGAAGTACTAAACGAACGGCATGGCCTTAAGAATTTAATAGGACTGATACTTAGGAGAGCATGTTCGAGTGACAATAGTGCATGTTCGGTAACAAACACAATGGTTATTTATCGGATCGGTCAGTGGCGTGCACAGATAAGTATTATGAGTAGGAGTCAAAATGAGTGACACTAATCGCAATAACAATAAATAATTTACCGTTTTGTCAAATTGAGTGCTGTTGATGACATCAGATCACCTATGGTTTCAAATCTGTAGCATAAAATAGGCCACTGGGATGGGTGACCGTAAATATCATTTCGATTCTCTTAGCCTAAGCCGTCCGACAGTCTCGTTTAAAATCAGGCGGTCGTTACATACAAACCATGTTTATTAGCAGTTGGAAAGTTCTCACACGCTATTTGGTTTGATCACTCATTAATCCGACTGTACCTACTCAACAGCAAAAACAGCAGTCTAAAATCATACATACCGCCTACGATCATCATAATCATACAATCAAGCCCTCTTAAACAGTGAGGTCATGGGGGAGATGACTTGATATCGAATTTTAAGACAGGCATGATCAATCCTCGACCGCATTATCACCATCAGATGAGAAGACCGTTCAATAAATAAATAGTAAAAATATATCCACTGACATTCACACAGCGCCATCTAGCTCCAAGTTAAGCGTGAAGCTTGTATTATGGGTACTTAACAACTGATAAACATAGTTTATTTATTTATTTGGAAGACCAACAGCTTCAAAACAGTATAAAAAATCACAATAATTACAATAAGCCAATTACAGGTCTTCACTTATAGTAATATAATGAAATAAGAGCGTCGGTGGCTCAGTGTCAGTCAAGGTGTGGACTCTCGCCTTCCTACCGGGAGGGCTGAGGTTCAAATCCCGACACGCACCAATGTATTTTCGAATTTTCGAAAATATATGTACGTTATCCGACGCTCTTACGGTGAAGGAAAACATCGTGTGGAAACCTTCACGCATGCCTGCGAAGAGATTCGAAGGTTGTGTGTGAAGTCCTCCAGTCCGCACTGGGCCCGCGAGGACGACTAAGGCCTAATCACCCTATACGGGTAGGCTCGGCCCTCGGTGGGACGTTTAATGAGCTGATGATGATGATGATGAATATAATGAAATCAACTTAACTACCATAACAACAAATCACAAAAAACAAAACAAAAAGATATATGCTTAATATATAAATGTACATATATACACACAACTACATATGCATACGTACACACAAAACCTATACATTGAAGAATTGCCCACTTAATGCTTTCCTCGCCGCCACCACACTAGTGTTAAATAGGTCTAAATCGACAGATTTAGCTACTTCATTAAAATTATCACAAGCACGCCACAAGTATTCATTTTGTCTGTAGTTAGTTCGCGACATTGGAAGAAACAGTAAAGTGTTGTTACTAAGGGACCTAGAAGGCACCCTCAACGTTAACTTGGACAGCGGATCCGGACAATCCAAGGAACCCGACGCCAACCTTAGTAAAAATGATATATCACCTATACTGCGCCGAAGGTCCAGGGGAAGAAAGTGGTGCTTCCTACAGTATGCAAGGTAGCTAGTAGAATCATACATAACACCCGTACGAAAACATAGATAATTTATATATAAATTTTCTTTGAATGTTTTCAATACGGGTGATTTAAACTTGATACCTGGGATTCCAGATCTGAGAGACGTATTCCAAAACGCTACGAACAAAAGAACAGTAACATGACATCGGAAAATTCTTTAGTTAGGCGCATTACTAGCCCTAACGTCCTTGATGCCTTAGTGCCTATGCTATCAACATGTTCATCAAACAATAGTTTGTATCATGAATCACACCTAAACCGCGAACTGAAAACGCTCTTTTCAAAATCGAACCTTTGAGAGAATACCGAATAAACTCACGTTTGCGAGTGTAGGTTACAAGACAACATTTAGATGGATTTAGATCAAGGTGGTTGGTTTCGCAATAATTTTCAAGCCTCACGAGATCCTCTTCAACTCTCTCTGCATCATCATGTGTGTCAATACGCGAAAGATATTATATATATTTTTAAATACAAACATATTTTACATAGAACACACTCAGACCAATACAAACAGATATGTTCATGCACACAAATTGTACTACCCGGAGATAATTCATGGCTATACCAATGATGAGGATGATGATAATCCTTAGACTCCTAAATAGCCGGGACAAAAAAATAACGGGCCATCCAAAGCACTACGGGCTCCAGATAATATTTTTGGTTACCCATTCAAATAAGTGATCGTCAACCGAACGCAGTCTCTACGCCAATGAGCCTTGCCAACCATAACATAATTTGCTAAACATTTTAACAGTTCACAGTTTTAGCTACCGCCCATTATTACCAAGCTGTCGGCGTGGCGAGTTAATGACGTCATATCTTTTCGCAACAAGTGCCTAGTGCTGAGAACGATTTGTTCATGTCATTAGGTTAGGTGATGCGCTGATATTTAGGCGTCCGCGCGCTTGCGCCATTCAAAGACACGACCGTTAAGGTAGGCGGTGGTTCGAACTGTGTAACCTTAACTATGGTTAAGATAGCCTTGAATTAAATTAGCAAATGACAGTCAGTTATTCTTGACTACAGTTCAGTTTGCTTCTGGACTAGGCTTTCTCGTAGTTTATGTTAATATAATTACGTATTTTGTATAAATTTCATGCAAAACAAGTGCCGTGCGCTAAAAATACCAACCAATCTGCACTGCTGGTTTACAGCCCAACTCTCAATAGCCATGTTATATGCCTGATTTTGACATATGAAATATGGTTTCCTTGTAATAAAATAAATAATGCTGGTAGCATTTGCATTGATTCGAATATTCCTTGAATAAAAAACCTGGCTGTATACCCTTGTCAACGCGGAAACAAAAGCTTAATTACTTTTTATTACATCATTTTTACACATTCATTTATCACCTGTGCGAGTTCCGTCAAAATTACTACAACCGTTTCTGAGACTAGCTAACTAACAGACTATACTATATTTTTATGATTACAATTTTATTTATCGAAGGACTTTTACATTATTAATAATTATGGAGGTATGAAACTCACATATCAATGACATAATCTTTAGAAAACTACGAATTTTCTTCTTGAACTCCGATTAATATAATCTGGTTTAACTACGATTAACAGATATAAGTATGGTGTACCCGATCCCGCAAGGTCCGCCGCCCGCAGTTCGTGTGTCGTGCCGCAGTCAGATTAAACTATTGCACCTCACCGACATTTCGGTCGCCATGGTAACCGAAAACACACGACTTTCCTCTGTTTGTTACAAAACTGCCAATATCAAACCTAATGGAATTACTGTAGAGTACAATATTGCTTGACTGGCACATTTGAAAAATGATCATTCGTGAGCTTATGAAATAGGTCGTGTGTAGGAACTGTCTGGTCCGAGCACGAGTTCTCTAACGTGTGTGTATGCCATCTAATTGGTATTGAGATTACGTCAATGGTATCATCAGTGGCTCTATTGTATTTTTTGTTTGTTAAAATCATATTGATTACACGGAGTCAGCAACTATACAAAAAGTTCCGACTCGATCCCTGTATATTTAAAACAAATTCCAAGAAGCCACGAGATGCCATGTATATAGGAAAAAAAATAAGAAAAGGATTTTGGCCTTCGGCAATTTATTTCCGATGTAGGACCACAATTGCAGAAAAGGCATTGGTGCCCCTCTTTCTTCTGCGCAGAATATGCAAGTGTCTGAGTCACTTGGCTTCATTTTGTGAAGGTTACTTTCAGCTTGCAGTGTCTCACGATTTTCCTTCACCTTAAAAGCGTGTCATAAACGTGCACATAATTTCAAAAAGACATACATATTGGTACATGGCCCATTTGAACCTGCACCCTCCACATCGGATGGCAACAATCCACACCAATGAGCCAACGATGCTTTAGTTGCTTATCTATATCTCATTCTGCAAATGACCGTTGAAGTTCTGAAGTGGAGACCGCATCTTGGCCAACGTAGCGTTGGACCTTAACTGTTTATTAAAAAAAAAAAGAAAATCAATTTATTGTACACGAAATTAAGGTAACAAAAAACGTATGTAGTTCCTGCTTGTTTCTACCTTTTCAGGTGTTTGTACATTTTAAATTTATCATAACTAAAAATAAACTTTTCGGTTATAGTTTAAAAATTCTTGGATGCTATAAACATTTGTTTAAGAGGTAATCTTTAATATTTAGTCTGAATTTATTTAGTTCTTTAAATTTTTCTGGTAATTTATTATATATCTTAATACACATCATAAAAGTATTATTTGAAACCAAAGTTAATCTTACTGTCGGCCTATGGAGTTTATTTCTATACATCGATCGAAGATTTCGGCTAGTTACGTTAGACCTTTGTTCAAAAAGATATTTGTGTTGATGTACAAATAAACAAGTATCAATTATGTAGAGGCAAGGCATATTGAGCAGTTTATATTTCTTGAATAACGGACGGCAAGAATCAATTTTCTTTAGTCCGAATATGGCTCGAATACATTTCTTTTGCATTACAAATGCCTTATCCCTGTCCACAGAATTACCCCAGATCAATACTCCATAGCGTAGTGTGGAATTAACATAGCCATTATAAGCAATTAAAGCAGCTTCTTTTGAAACTATTTGGCTAATACGATTCAGTGCAAAGATAAATTTGTTTAATTTAGTGCATATGTCATATATATGTTGCTTCCAGTTACAAAAACAATCTAATGTTATACCTAAAAATTTCGTTTGGGTTACTGATTCTACTATTTGTCCGTTAAAATTTATTTTAAGGTTTTATGATTTTTTTAGTACCGAATTGAATGTATTTATTTTACAATGTTTATTTTCAAATTGTTATTATTTAACCACTCATAATCCTACATAATGCTTTGTTAACTCCATCCTCATACATTCATAATTCCTGTTTTATCACCTTTAAATTATAGTCGTATCATCAGCAAACAGTATACATTCTTCAATACACTATTTGGCACATCATTAATGTATAGGATAAACAACAGTGGGCCCAAAATGCTCCCCTGAGGTACACCGTATTATGTTTATATTATATCTATGCATACCTATACATGTACATAAATACAATTGGAGTATATGTTTGTAATATTGTATAACCTTTTTTTACTAGATGCATATGAATGAATTATAAAAACGTCTGACTGTTTCTTACGGCTTATCTTGGAAAGGCTGAACCGATTTAGATGGGACTTTTACTGGCATATAATTTATGTAAAAAACTAACTTAGGCTAATTTTATTTTATTTTTTTTTGCGGAAAGTAAAGTTGTAATTTGCAATCAAAATTTGTCCAAGTACTGTCCTAACGCTCGCAGCTACGCGATGATTTAACGGAGCGATTTTAATAAGTTGATAAGAGTACCTAACACCCTGGATAAGAAACGTTTACTGGAAGAATGTTTTATACGCGAGTAACACCGTGGCCACCACATCGTATATTCATATTAATATTGATATCACGCCGAAGTCGTAAGTGCGTCGGGAGTAGAACTGACTGCCCGACGGGGTCGAGCCCCCGTTGCTGATCATATGCCGATGCGCCATGCGCACACATTATTATGCAAATGTCAATTTGCATTGTATTTGTAATTCTTGTTACGGTGGACTTTATTTGTATGACAAAAGTTCCTAAGAATAAATAAATTTATCGCCATTTAGACACCGCGATCTTGCGCCGATAAGAGTATGAAAGCTTGATCAACAAAAGCGCAAAAAAAAATTTTTATTGCGCTTTGTAGTTTTTAGTCTGCAAAAAGAAGAAAATCCTGAAGTGGACGCCTCAAATGATTTCACGCTATATCTGTCTTTATTAAGACAGATATATCCCGATTTGATTTTCATTTCTTTATATCCACGCCTTAATAGAAAGAGGTTCCGTACTAAAACATATGAAGCGGATGGATAAGAATATTTTACTAAGATAGAAAGCTTTTTGTATGTGGAACTAATAAAGGAGGGAGCATACTATTACGCACCTAACATCAAAAATACTAAGCTATTAATCTTATTTATTTCCACATCAGGATACTAAACGAGGAATAGACATACATCTATACTAATATATAAAGCTGAAGAGTTTGATTGTTTGTTTGAACGCGCTAATCTCAGGAACTACTGGTTCGATTTGAAAAATTATTTCAGTGTTAGATAGCTTATTTATCTAGAAAGGCTATAAGCTATATATCATCACGCTACGAGTAATAGAACCGGAGCAGCAATGAAGAATGTTTCAAAATCGGGGGTATTTTTTCATACTTGGAGCTTCCGCTGCGTACGCTGAGTAAACGGTTAAAGTTTCACAAAAGTCATGTATGAGAGTATTGTTCTGCTTTTAAAGGTCTACAAAAAAATCCGCGACAGCATATGACTATCTTTTAAGGTTAGCTCACTATAACATATTTTTTGCTAAAAAAAATCTGAAATTGACCCCGAAAACTTTAAAGTTGGAGGGGAGCAGAAATGTAAATGTAGTGATAAATGTAAGTACCATGTTATCCCGAATTTAATGCGAGCGAAGCCGCGGGCAAAAGCTAGTATAACATAAAAAAGTACCCGGAATAATATAAACAGATAATCGCATCCGGAAAACAAAAAAAAAAAAAAAAACATAACGCCATCATAAATTACACGATGGACAATTTAAAATTGTAGAGGTGTTAAAGATACACGGAAATTCCATCTTCTTATTTGAAAGATTTTTATAGGTACCTAAAATAAAACCGGTCATATCAAAGTGAGTACGTTTTGCAATATCAAATTGATAGAACGTGTATATTTTTTTACATTTACTGTTATCATAATTACATTTCTTGTTTTTTAAAGAAGTCCTGTTTTATAACCAAGTTTTGTGTAAGAAGCAATCAAGTACAGGGGGCTACCGCCATCTCTCAAAACAGTGTTACTATTACTTCGTCTTTTCTGGTATAAAAACGCTGTATCATTGTAACAATACTGTATTAAGATATTGTGGTAACCTTCCAGGTCAGCATAATCTAGACTACCGTTTGACTTAGATATATAATTTCTTTATGTTACAAGTAAACAGCTATATCAACGCCGCACTGCGCCCCCACCTGAAACAACAGATTTTAGGTCTCTTATATCCGGTAATTTCACTAGCTACAGTGCCCTTATCCCGAATCATAAAAGTGCAGAGGAACTCCTCTATTTCACAAACGATATCTGGCACTGCGGTGTACCTAGATGACTCAGTATCGAGTCTACCACCTAGTGTATATATGAAGGAACTACCAAAATGATCTCAGAAGCAAACGATTAACTGCGCTTTACCTATCCACACTCTATATATACACTTGACCACAATCCAGTTATCTCATTTCCATACCTATCCGCCTTCCCCACGCTGTCAGGGCTATATCCAATTAAATAGAGACGTAATGCTGTTATTATATCAAGTTGCCAGTTAATTCGAGCCACAAATCAATTGGTGCTACGTGTTTATTAGTGTCGATTCGCCGTGCGTCGTGCGCATGGCTCCAATTAGAATGTTTAACGTTTTGACAAACATCTGGTATTTGTAGAAGTGTTGACAGGTACTTTGGTTTATTGATATTAAATTATCAAGTTATGTCATTGTATCAATCAATTATATAAGCCCTACTTTATAATAAACGATCTTAACAGGAGGGCGTCTTAATATTGAGGTTTTCCTTACAAAACCGAGACTCCGTCTATTTTTATACGTCCATGCCTTCATTTTTGCGCATATCGGTCATCTGGCTAGACGGTATTTTATTCACACCAAAAAATTACTACTCAGAACCAATGACCTTCATGCGGACATTGCGAATTTTAGTTCTAGCCTATAGTTTGAAAGCTTATTATTTCAAACGTCAGATTCCATCACTTTGCCAGTAAATCCTTGACCAGACGCCACACTTCTAACTGCTCTAGTCATAGGTCGCATTCACACAGCCTCCGAACAATTTGCGTAGGATGATCTACCAATATCAGAAATGCGCAAGTTGGTTTGTTCATCAATCACTCTTGACACCTCGCTATCGTCTATTCAATTGGCAATTGTGCCTATAGGAATTTATGATATAGGAAGTTGGAGTTAGTATTTATTACATTATTATGATAGTGACCTACCAGTGGCTTTTCGTGAGTAGTAAGTTTTTATAGTCTAAAACAATTACTAAGCATGTTGACAAGCTAATATTAACTCAAACGATATACTAAGTATCTCTCATAGTTTTTGTGTATTTCTTTAAGACCCATTCCCACTCTTGGATGCTTTCAGGCTCGTTAAATATTTATATGTTAAGGTTCAAAGCTTTTAAGGCAATGGCAGCCATCATCAAAGAATATACTAAAAAACTGTGGTTCCACGCCTGTAATTAAGTATCTTCAGAATTCATAGCTTGCTACATGTTTCATACAAAACACATTTTGGACATTAAGTGAATGGGACGATCAGCTCGCTTAACCATGACAGATGCAGTGTTGAAGGAAAGTATACTGACCTTTAACACTAATAGGTAGTCAGTATTTTTCGTCAACACTATCCTGCATCCATCACCCGAGACGGCAGATGTTACATCTCTTATATCCGGTAATTTTACTAGCTCAGCCCTAATCTCGATACAGAGAAGTGCAAAACGCTCCTATTTTACGGGATGATATCTGGCAATGCGGTGGTACCTATCAAGATGACTCAGTACCAAGTCCACCTACACACCTAGTAAAAATGTTGTCGTACGAAAGACGCACACGGGACACAGTGTTTAAACAATAATATTAGGTTTTCTGCCTTGAGCACAGCAAACAGAAAACAAATACATACTAATATTTTTTTTTCAGTTTGTTGTAAATGTTACAGTTGAGTACTCATGTACTCGACGGTGTATAGTCTCGCGCGAAAAAGTGTCTCGAGTCCCTCCGTGCGCATACCAATGGTAGTCGTATTAATGATTACAATAAAGGGTTGGGGGCAACAGTTTATAGTGATTTCCGCTGCGCTAACGCAATATGTAAAACAATCCGCAAGTAAATACTCTGTATTCCATATATTTGGACTAAGCTATGCGATATAATAATCAGAATACAACTCATAGTTTGATATTGAGTTCAGGTTATTCGCTTACTGTTTTCACATAACAATGAAACTTATTCGTTCGTGATGGGAAAGATGACGGGAAAGTTTGTTCCTACAACCGAGCTACACCCCGTTGTAATCATTCGGCTACTAAGTATGTTTAATCAGGAAGTTGAAACAAAGGGCTATCTGAAGATGAGCTCGACTCAATTAGCCAAGTGGAATGAGGAAGACTGTAATAGTGTGTTCACTACACAATAACTGTCCAGCGATGGTAATGAGCAGTTGCTTTCTCAGCTTCTTTGCTTCTGTATTGTTTGCGCTTTTCCTCGTGAAAAAGTCATGATGGGGCGGGTTGTACGGTGGTCGGTAATGATTAATCGACGGTTAGTTAGTACATCATTGATTAGGTTTATGCGTGATGTTATTTCTGTTTGATGCTGAATAAGGGATTATGAGGACGTATTGCAGTCTATTTTAAAATAAATTTTGATTATTACTTAAAATTTTACAAATTCAATAAAATAATATTATAATCTTCATCCCAAATGCTCATAAACATTTTCATTGATACGCAACTGTCAAATTGTAATTAAAATCATAGCGTGATCTTGCGTGCTCTTTAGCAATAAGAGTAGCTAATCAATTCCATTTATAAATTTTATTACAATAACAAGTTCTACTTGCATATTACGCATAAACTCTTAATATTGTCATTACTGTCTTTATTTTACTGATCAAATCAAAGATTATTTTAATCGATGATTAAACTGTCCGCGTAACTTGCATCGGGTGCGGCGGCCTGTCCCATATCATAACATACGAGCCGCCCGCGTAATTACCATCGACGAGCGCTCTTCCAACCGAAAAACCACATCTCTCCCATTGTTCCTGTCGATTTTCCCACATTTCGCCTTTTACAGTTACACCAGCCTTCCTGAGTTCAAGCAAAAACCATATTAATTGCATTCCGTGTCAGATGCGAGCTAGTTCGCTTTTTGCCAGGTGTAGGAAGCTCTCTAGTTAGATAATCAATTTGCTGTGACACGGCTTGATCGCTAGTATTGTAATGTGGAGGGACTGGATATGTTGGGGCTTTCTCATGTAATAAAACATCTATTAAAGGTACTATGACCCACTTTAGTGAGTATGTGATAGAGAAATGAAAATGTATTTTATTAATGATGAAACGGCATATTATTGTGTTTCAAACTGAATGGAATGAGTTAAAATGGTAGATATCTTGTCTTTACATGTATATCCAGATTTCAACACATCAGTTAAAGCCATATAAGGAGATCTTTGTTAAACTATACTTAAGTCACTTCTAAGTATGTATATGCAAGCTGATTTTCTTCATCACCATCATCATTACAGCCTAAAATGTCCACTGCTGAACGAATCCTCCCCTAATGATTTCCACGCGGGCTCATTTGCTGGATAATAATTTAATCAGTAGGTATTTAAATATTTGTAATTGGCAATAGCATATCTTAAAATTGATATTTCTGATCATATTACTATCTAGACAGTAATTCATGAATATCCCCAGTATGACAATTGTAATTTTTAAATTCTAAATTCTTGAAGTAAAAATGGTAATATATATTATTTAACCTACATTATTATAAAAATTAACTGGTTCCCAATAAAAAGAATTCTTAGTTTCATGTGTTCTGTGTTTTTTTTTATGCAACAGTCCTGCATAAAACATATCATAATAAATAAATAATCCGGCTTTGCATGACAATTACAATTTACTTAAAGTATAACTAAGTGAGTTTGCAAGTGTTAATTTTTGCAACTTATATCTTATCAGTCTTATCACACATGGCCTACATTTTTAGTCGTAGTAAATCTTAAAATATTCGTTATAAAAAATAAGCTTAGAATTTATCATAAGCATTGTTATTGATAATGTTACGTCGACTAAATCCTCTCTGGCTCCTACACGATTACTATTATGAACATCAATTTCGAACAAGAAAACGTACCCCAAATCCTATAAAGAATACTACTATATAAATCCTTGAGTTCCATACACAAAATATGTACCGTGCTAATAACATCGTTACCAGCCCACGGGCCGAAACAAAGCGAGTTACACAACGACTTTCCTCTAACAAGACATCCCACATGCCCCTTATACGACCAAATCCCCGCTAATTTCGAGTCGTGCGCGGGATTCGCATGAGAACCGCGCCGTACGCGAAACTATCCGTCAAACCACTACTTAAACATCTGCATAAGTCACGATTGCGGGTAACAGTTTAATAATGTCCGCAGACAGACCTCGCTGACCTCTAAGAAATACGGCTGAACGGACCTCAGCCATATTTCCCCGTGTATCGTTGCAAGTCGTGTCTTCCTTGCTGGAAATAAAACGCAAGGTCCATCTCTGGGGCCATCGGTACCTTAGATGCGCTATTTTCCAACTCAAATACTAACGGCATATAGTTGTTTATACTACACAGCAATCCGACCTTTGTGCGCTCGCAATAGATATCAAAATCATTTAAGTCGTTTCTAGGTTAAGTTGGAGTGAGGACGAGGTGCGAATAATGTCATGGCAAGGCTCAATGGATGAGCAGACAGCGCGTGGACTGCTGACCGGCAAGTACGGAATGCAATCTTCATCTGGACAAGCGAGAATCATCTTTACTCTGTAATATATAAAGTCGATAAGAAATAAAAGTCCATATTTGAATCGCAGGTCGTAGGTGTCGTCAGTCGTGATCTTAATAAGTGTAAATCTGTTAAGATGTCTCACCGAGTTTGCATAAAGTTTTCGATTTGCTAGTAGGCTAGATCGTTATCAAAGACGGATGCAGTAGAAATAGGCAAAGGTTATTTTGTGGGTTTAAATAAGCAAATCTAGTGCTACATAGAATTCGTAAGCTAATTTTATATTAACGATCGTTTTCTAACGTTATATTTAAGTGTTAGTATTTATATATAAGAACTCTTTTAAAGTAACAAGGTAAACCTTCAAGATATGCATGACCCTATTCTTTTTCCGGTTACTTATAAACGTTACTTGTTTGAAAATATTATATCATACTAATTATCCGAACTTCTAATAACCACAGATAATTTTACTATTAGACAAAGCATATTCCGTATTGCCGTTAAGTACCTAGTATAATAAATACGTTGGAATCTGTGGAAATGTCGAATGATAATTATGTATAATAACATTTATTTATTCCATTAAAAAGTCAAAACATAAAAAATATCACTACCTATTGCACTAGGCTCGCACGCATTGCAGTATCTAAATAGATGTTTACAAATTGTGGTTGCCAATTTAGGTCTCTGATTCAATGAAAAAGCAAGCCAGGAAGGAAAAATTAAACATTAATCAATATGAGACACAAAATGACGTATGTGACTGTAAAAACATTGTTGTACTACACTCGCTTCGCTCCATACATGGCGGGCCTTAAGATACGTCGTTTGCCCTTTCCTTAAGGAACTATGTACCGCATTGGCCCACATGCCATAATATGATTTTACCATTTGCTTAAAAGTGAAAATTAGAGTTTATTCATCATCAGCCATAAGTTCACACTGCAGGACATAGGTCATCCCACACAGCAAACCATAGGGATAATAGGATGGTAGTCATCATCACCCATCGCATGGACCTATGTTGTGGATGCAGCGAATCTCCATATCAATAATTATACATAATTACTAAGGAACTGTAACCATTCTATAATATTTTGGTTAACAGTAACTAGTACTATGTGATAACTCGAGGATGAGGACACTGCAGCTAGTAATATTATCGGGTATAAAGACCTAACATGTTTTTGGTGTCGGGCGCAGTGCGCATTGACGGAGAATAATAACTGTCTATCAATTGTTGGTTCCTTAATGCTGCTCTGTCATGTCGTGCGATCACTACCATTTTGGTAAGCTTTTGACTATCCTTTACACTTAAACATAAAATAAACTTATATGACTTCGTTTGACAGTTCCGTAATTATTATATACTTTGAGACACAATTACGATGCAATGGCTATATAAAATATAGCGGAATTAGGACTAGAAATTAGCTTAATGAAACGGCTTAATGAAAATCAAAGATCAAAACCATATATATCTCATCATCATCATAAACTCACCCACAGAGGGCTCGAGCCTACTCGTATAAGTGTATAGTCTGAGTCGTTGACACGCCCAATGGAGGAGTGGCTTGACTTCACGCACAACCGTTGAATTTCTTTATAGCCTTGCACAGGTTTCCCCACGATGTTTTCTTTACATAAAGAGCGTCGGATACACAAACATATAATTTTGAAAAATCGGAAATAAATTAGTACGTGGCGGAATTTAACCAGCACCAAAAAAGCACAGTCCACACCAATAAGCCACCGACGCTCAACAAAGTCCTTATCATGGTCTTCTCTAAAAGGTATATGTTTCACTCTAACCACAATATAACGCTTATGCATGAACCGCTTGCATTATTGCAAATTGAAGTGCATCCTGACCAGTTAAGAGGGGTGGCCGGGACAGTGTCAGCGAGCCGGGTGCATCCCACGGGAAAGGTCAAGGCGGTCGTTTTGCACTATACCATTAAAATAACCTTTTATATGCATTTAGTAGATTTTGCAAGTATTCGTCTTTACCAGCTTATCTATCTTCTCTCTTAAATAAATATTAACTGACATTCACACAGCGCTATCTTGTACCCAACTAAGCATTAGCCTTAATATGTTACTAAACAACGTATACATAACCTTTACACAATTTATTGTAAAAACATACACATACTATATATATACTAAAAGACACCCAGACCAAGTCAAACATGATTACATGACACACATACAATGTTTGTACTGCCCGGATCGAACCCGGAACCCTTGTGTAGTAGCCGACGTCTCAACTATTACACGAAATGGGTCGTCAAATAAAATAATAATCGCCAGTTTGCTTATTGTCATAGTTTTTTGAATTAATAATTAGTTTGTTAAAATTCCTATTTAATGAAAACTGATACAATAAATAAATGCTAACGTGCCTACCAAAGCACGGATCCTAGATTTTTTTCAAACGATTAGGTGAATCATCATGTGATGTCTGAAGCAAACTGTTAGTATTTCCACAGATGATTTGAGTCAAAATCTGGAAACATATATAAATTAAAAATTAAATTACTGTATTGGTTTGGACCGTTTTTACGACCTGGAGGCTAGGTTCAAATCCCCGCTACGTACAATGATTTCGAAAAAAAAAACT
>PQWD01014749.1:0-16168 GCA_019425675.1 Leucinodes orbonalis | reverse complement strand
AGCCGTTCGCGCGGGCCAAGTGCCGATTGCCGTCTTCACGCATAACCCTTTAATCTCTTCGTAGGTGTGCGCAGGCTTCCTCACAATGTTTTCCTTTACCAATAAGAGCGCCTGATTAATTTTAAGGAATTATTTTTTATTATATCGTTTTATTCCAAAAATTCGAAAAGATATTGGTACGAGGCGGGATTTAAACCTGCACTCTCCAGATCAGAAGGCAACAGTCCACCGACGCCCATTAGTATTACTAGTAGTCGCACCCACTTATCCGCATTGGACCAGCGTGGTGAGTTTCAGCTCAATCTCCCCATAGCTATGGTATGCGAGAAGGCCACAAATAAATCTAAAAAAGGACTAAATTTTCAGAGCAAAATTTAAACAAATAAGATAATTTTGTTTCACCTTGTGACTTCAGTTGACATAATACATAGTATACTCGTACATTATATTATCTGTGATCATTACCCAAATAATAGCGAACATACTAATAGCCATAAAATGATTAAGCACACAAATATAAATACCCATCCATGGCATTCACACAGCGCCGTCTAGTCCCAATTTATGCAAGAAACTTGGCAGTATATGTAATAAACAACGGACAATATTTATATTATATTCTTTTTTATAGATGTTTATAATGCCCAGGTATCAAACCCCGAACCGTTAATGTAGTAGCAACTGTCGCAACTCAACCGTTACACCAAATGGGTCGTCAATATATTACAGATTGGCCACAGAACATTTAATGTAGAAAACTCAAATATTAGAAAGAAAGAAAGTAAAAATATTTATTTGACCACAAATACAAAACAATACAATTATGCAAAAATAATCATTACTAGCATTAGATTATAAGCATTACATATCAGTCTCCATATTTTAAATCAAATTACTGCATCATAAATAAGTTTGCAAAAACATAACTCAAACCAATGTTCGTCTCCGATGCACAAATGGATTACTAGTTAGAACTTTATAACAAAGTTTCAAACTAAACAGCATGTAAGAGTATATATCCGAAACACTGTTACATCTCAAATTAAGAGTTTAATTGTTCTCGTAAAGTTCAAACACGCTCAATGTTTATTACCAACTTTAATATGCACTATAATTTAATGCCCATTATCGTGAATGTAAAGTGCGAATACAAATTTTGTTATGTTATTCAAAGGAGCATTTATTGTTCTTTTCTTAGCGAACAGAACTGTCGCGTTAATCTTTCATGCAAAAACAAATTAATAGGCTTCGTTTGAAAACTAGTTAACGTGTGTGCACGCAACTTTATTACAAGCAATTTGTTAGCGTTCTTTATTTGAATTGCTAACTATGAATTATCATATTTCACGGCCTATGTATAGTGCCGGTTCATCATCAGCTCATTAAACGTCCCCACCGAGGGGCACGAGCCTACCGTACAGGGTGATTAGGCCTTAGTCGTCCACGCGGGCCCAGTGCGGATTAGACGACTTCACAGGCGTGCCGGTCTGAAAAAACTTAATTTCCTGATAGCAAAAACCTTTTTTATAAAAAAGAGTTCCTTATTAATTAAGCATACAAATACGAGTTTCTAGTGAGTGATAACTGGACTGTATACATTACGATACAAAAAGAGGACTATTACTTAGGTAATGGTCCTGTTTTAAATTAAAAGCAATGGATATATTACTGCATATTGTAATTTACTTTTGATCGTACAGTACTCGCAATTTGAAATAATCTCCATTTGAATAATGTAAAAAAGTGGCGTAATAATAAAAAACTACGTTCCTTTTCATGTAATACGCGTGTCACTTATTATTTTTGATGAACCTTAATTTATAATTATAAGGAATGTTTAATAATTTTACATTGAGAACGTTGAACTTTGAGGTAAAAAAAATATTTCAGCCTTTGCCATGCGTAAGCAAGTAGTACAACCAGGTAGCGCGCGGTACAATTACCGACACAAGTCGTTTACTATAAATTGTATATATTGTTTTCTTTTCGCCATGATTTTCAATAATTAAAAATTTAAATAATTAAGGTTTTCACCAAGTTTCCAAGTTAATATTTCAGGATCTCAATCCAACCTCACATGTGCTGCAATAGGCATGATGACAGGGTCCTGGAATCGTAAAAACTATTTTATATTATTACAAATCTGGTTAAAAAATAACGATGTGCTTACTCTCAGTCGAAAACTCATTTTATGAATTTTATTAGTCTTCAAAGATGAGTGGCAAGGCCATTTTTAAAGTACATTAATTGTCAAAAAATTGTTAACAAAAGGATTACACATATAACTTAAAGCAACTTTTGCTATTTATACCATTTGAATAAACGCAAAATTTAATATAGTTGTAGTACAAAATTCACAAACTATGCATACGAATTACTGAGGCGTGACGTCATAACTAGCGTTTTCTGGGAAAGTCCATAATTGTGTTTTTAGAATTGAAAAATCTCTGTGAGTTTTAATGTTAACGGAGTTATTCTTTTACCAATATTCCTATTATAATGCGTTCCATGAATATAATAGCAGAAAAAAAAATTGTCATCATCCCTATTCTGCGACAAGAAAACGAGGTCGGATCGTGGCCAACGATCCAAAATCCTCCTTCCTTATTCGAGATAGTTTTGGGGATGACTTTAGTTTCAAAGTGGGCGTATGACTTTAGTATGCTTATTTGAAAGTTAAATTCATTATTGAACTATCCTAAAAAACTATTCATCGTTATATTTATGCATTACATTGTTAATTGTAATGTAGCATAAGTGGTATATATTTACATATTTTATCAACAAATGCATAAACGATACTCAAAATGGATATTTCGAAATAAAATAGACGATTAATAATTTGGCTTGTTAAATTCGTTGTATTATTGTTAAATGGTCTGCTCAATTGACACATTTGCATTTAATAATACCGTTTTACAACATTTCGTATGCCAAGTCACCCTTCACAAAGATACTCCAACATATTTGCAGATTTTACGAGCTGTCCTTTACGTACTCTTGCGAAGAGAGAGATATTTTAATAAAAAATCTTTATTACCGGCTTTATTAAAATTGGTAAGCGTTGAACCCTTGGCAGTTCGGAGAAATTAATGTTCGGTTGAATCTTTCGTATGTATGAAAATTTTACGCATCATTAGGTTCTTTACTACTTTTCGTTGAGATCGGTGTATTCAATGACATAAAGCTTATCATATTAGAATTTAATGAAAAAATTTTACTACAATATTAAAAATATCGTTAGCAGAAATTTTGAAAATTTCGTTCTGTTATCTATTGATTCCAACCTAGCATCGGTGCGAACTGTTGTCTTCCGATCTGAAAGGTACAGGTTCAAACCCCGCCACGTAACAATGTGTTTTCGAATTTTCGAAATTTATGTATGTTTATCCAACGCTCTTATGTGAAGTAAAACATCGTTAGGAAATCTGCGCACGCCTGTGAAGAGATTCAAAGATTGTGCACGAAGTTGGCTAATCCGCATTAGGCCCGCGTAGACGACTAAGGCCTATACACCCATCACAAGTAGGCACGTGCCCCTCGATAAGGACGTTTAATGAGCTGATGATGATGATGACCTGTTGATATCATTATATCAAAGTCAAAGTGGAGTTCATCCTTACTTTACCAGCCGTCAAAATCCACAGCTCGACTTATTCACTCTGTCATAGTAAATTGGTTTACTATAAGTACCACGCATGGCAGTCGAATTGACGATAGCAGGACACTTCAGTTTAATTAATGAACGAGTACTACTAACCGTTTTGTGCTGAACGTTCTATCCCTTAGCTGACTCTTACGACACGTACGCACCAGTGCAATGAATAGTAAAAGTGTATAGTAATCCGCCGCCACAAGGCTTTTCTTATAAAAAAGTATTACTATGTGCATTAAAAACCTATGCACCATTTTAACATTTTTTATGCCCATGCCATAAAACCCAATCCCTGCTCAAATTGTTATAAAATACAATATAATTATGTTATAAATCGCAACTTTATAACACATGCAAGTATGATAAGACGAGAATTATATCCCAATTAACACCTTTCTCGTCACCTGTACAGCCGTAAAGGAATTTATTACGTCCACGCCCTCTCGTCTGCAGTAACATTTTCATTTAATGTTTTTACCCAGTGAAATAAGGCGAGCTAAACGCGTTAACCCCTAATGTCTCATTGACACGAAGAGCTTACCAACCGCTGCTTTTTGTACATTTTATTTACTTTGCGTTGTAGAATGTTACCTTGGACCGAACATTGGCACGTCCTTTATGGTAAGTTAGACAATTGAAACGCTTGTTTAATGGACAGTCGTAAACAAAAGTGTTAATACTTGTACTTACCATGTTACACCTTTTCAGTGAAAGTGACGTCTGATATTCCAAGGCGTTTAGCTTTTGTTTCTTATTCATTTGTCAATCTTCAAACTTATTTTATGTGCTGCTCGTAAAATAATATTTTGAAAGGTATTTTTGAAGAGAACCAATAGGGGATTTTATGTTATACGAAAGTCCATAACGAATATTTTTCATGATTACATTTACCGACGTTTCTACGAGTATGAAACTTTAGTGATTTTTTATTAAATAAACGAGCAATTTGAGCTTGACAAAAAATAAATTGGAAGCACAAGCATTGAGATATCGTTGCCCTGTGGCATATTTTGAGCAACAGATTTTTAAATGTTATCTTGTTAATGCCCACTGCAAGACAAGAGACAAGGCCTTAAAGTAAAACATTATTTTTTCATAAAGATTTTTTTAATATACTAACTTTATAATTTAACAGTACCGCAAACAGCACAGTACGCTTAACATTTCTAATTATTCACGAACGGCTAAGCTGATTAGACAAACGCATAATTAGAGTAATATTCATTTGCATAATGCGATCATAATCCTATATTTCGCGTAATCTAATTATCCAAGTCCGAACGTGGCGTGAGTATCACGCGCAAGTTCGATATAGCCTTAAATATATAAGTGAAGCCAATTCAGCCACACTGTAAGCTAGATCTGGCTATATTTGCTGATGGACAACTACAATTGAAGAAAACTTGTAGCTAAATGTTTTAGCTACTTTTCATTTTACCAAGAGACTGCGTATCAAAAGAAAAATTATAATTTATTTACAATTATAATTATGCAGCAGCAAGTAATATAAAAATAAAATATTTTTTATTTACTATAGCTTTCATCTTCGTTAGGTTCGTCCCCACCGAGGGGACGAACCTAACCGTATAGGGTGATTAGGCCTTAGTGTCCCACGCGGGCCCAGTGCGGATTGGATGACTTCACACACAACCTTTGAATCGCAGGCGTGCATGAAGGTTTTCTCACGGTGTTTTCCTTTAAGAGCGTCGACTATCGCACATATAATTTAGAAAAATCGAAAACACATTGGTACGTGGCGGGACTATAGCTTTATTATGGGTAAATAGTGGATCACCGTTTGTGACGCATAAAAAAACAATAAAAAATAAATAAATAAATATCCACTGACATTCACACAGCGCCATCTAGCCGCAAGTTAAGCGTGAAGCCTGTATTATGGGTACTAAACAACGGATAAACATACATATATACATTTTTTTTTGTAAATACATACATATTATAATATGAAAACACCCAGACCAATACAAACAGACATGTTCATGCACACAAATGTTTGTACTGCCCGGGGATCGAACCCGGAACCCTTGGTGTTGCAGTCGACCTCTCAACCGCAACACCAAATGGGTCGTCAAAAAACAAATGACAACACAAAAAACAAATGACTAAAATATTGTTCAAACTAAATTTCTTTGTCAGATTTGGTGGTAATCTACATCATATTTTTTATCCATCCCATATTTTTAAACTTAGAAGCGGGCACACTTTTTTCAACTTTAGAAGTCTCTCTGTGGCAAACTATTCAATTTACTAAATGATATTCTGATAGTTAACCTCATATTATTTTTAATGAGCAACACATTGATACCCGTACGTATGGTCCGATGTAAAATAATTTTTGAATTTCGGTTCAATGTATGTTGAACCCCAGAATATATTTACCTTTTTTAAGTTTTTGTCATAACCCTATAGCGGTTAACCGAATACATATACTCTCAAAGTTTGTACAGTGTACTGCTAATAGTTTCGGAGAAAAAAGGGTGTCACCTAACTTCATCTTTACGATTAGCACTAATTAAAGGACATTCGGGGGTAAATAAATAATAAATGGGGGAGACCTATGTCCAGCAGTGGACTGCAATAGCTTAAAGAAAAAGGACATTCGGATGGACAGACACACATGACGAATCTGTAAGGGTTCCGTTTTTTGCCATTTGGCTACGGAACCCTAAAATGTAGCTACTTCTAACAAAATCTAGCAGTACCAACTTTTGAAAATATTCTAGCTACTTACTAAAGCTATCAGTTGGCAACACTGCAGTAGTATGTCAATTGTTTATAGGTTTATATCTAACTACCTTTAAAACTACTATATTAATGGGACAGTTACTACAATACCGCCATTACGTAGTGAGATTTTGAGCGGTTTCTTTTTTTTCCTTTCATCCCCCTGATATTATGGTCAGAACTTATTATTTGTTTGATTTACTTTTATTTTTATTATATAATTATTTATGTATTATATATAAAATATATATATAACATAAATAAATAAATAAAAATAGAGCCAAAAAATGGAAAACGAGCTAGATTAATAGAAATAAGGTATATATACTTTTTCTTTCATTTCTTTTCTTAGTTTTACATTACCTTATTTCTATTACATTTAGCTCGTTTCCATTTTTGGCTCTTACTTGGTTTCTATGCTTACAATCTATTACTTTTCATTAATTATTTCTTACAGTTTTCTTTAACTAATACAGTTTTTCTTATATCTAGTTATTTAATTTGAAATACTTACAGGTCTTTTCTATGAACTTTCATATTTTACTTTCTTTATACTTTACTATATATGTATGCTGTTTCTATATATAAAAATAAGTTAGTAAAATCATTCTAAAATAATGGAAGTATCAATAAATCTCCGACAAAGAGCTCGAACGCGATCCGGTCGGTTGTAATGAGAATCGTCTCGTTAACCCTATCACCACCTGCTCTGGTTAACAACGAAAGTTCGCCGTGGCCCGGATTAAGCCGGTCGAGATGCCCCCGCTGTGTACTTAACTACTTTTTTGTTCGATTCATGATCCCTTTACCGGAGGGAGTTTGGCGGAATTTTCAGCGTGTACAGGGAATGCTTAACATTATAAGGGTTAACATTATATTCATTTTCATCATGTTTTCACATCACTTCATGCCTATGAGTGCATAGACGCTTCATACTTTTATCTAATATCATGGACTTACATTTTTGTACCGCACAGGTACTGAATCCGCGACCCTTGTTTTAGTAACCGACATCTTAACCATTACACCATAAGGATCGACACATTTTATAAAAAACTAAATCTAAATTTGGCCACACATTCCCAATAAGAAATTAGTGAGAATTTATAGATACTACGGCCACAAATGATAAGCTGAGCCTGCAAAGATTCTTCTAAGTTTTTGTGGAGTTTCGAGACTAAATATTTGTATTGTGCACAAATGCCTTTGCTCAATTACAGTGGCATAAAATTACAAAATTGTTTTAAATGAATGCATTTTTTCACAATCATAGAACACGATTAATATAAGGATCTTAAACAAAACACGCCTCACCTGACTGCATCTTTAGGATTAGCACTAATTACAGGGCACAGGTGGTCTGTCATAAAAGGTAAACATCACTTCAATCCCCCCTCAATTATCGCTTTGTGACAAAGAACAGGTCTAGAGTGCAGGAGTTTTTTCACCGCCTAAAAGAGTAGCCGGAAAATTAAGCGCCTTACACCTTTGTTCATTTTGGGACAGACTTGCCCTCATTTGGGATTTTCTCCGAGTCCATGCCCACGGATTAACGGCTGTGACTTGTAATGAATGAGACTTTAAGGGCGGTAGTTCGATGACACCCAACACAAGAGAGCAAAGGAAAATTTATTTTTTCAAAAGGACCGTCACAGTTGAAAATGCATTATGATTTTGCGATCGTTAAAATCAACCTTGTATTGGACGATTCTAGGAGATTTTTTATTTATTCAGACACTTTATTGCACGTAAAAAAGTGTACAAAGGCGAACTGAATGCCGAATGGCATTCTCTTCCAGTTAAACTAAGGTCATGCAGAAATAATATTGTATATATTACAACGGAGAAAAAAATAGCAAAATGAAAGGCTACACTAATATGGCAAAGAATGGAAAACAGCATAAAAATATTTTTTGTTTATATTTATTTGAATCTGTTCGCAGGTGTGCGAAGATTTCTCAGGATGTAATCCTTCACCGTAAGAGCATCGGATAAACGTACATATAATTGCGAATATTCAAAACTACGGTTAGAAGGCAACACCAATGAGCCACCGACGCCCTTTTAATATCAAATATAAATAAATAAATACGTGTTGTTTAAATATCCACTAGCATTTACACAGCGCAATCTAGCTTCAATTTAACCAAATATAATTATGCATGTAATGCTAATAAATCATTTTTTAAATGCATTCATTTTGATATCAAGTACGAGTAAGAGCAACGAATTGGTTGCCCGTCTATTTATACATAAAAGGAACTCCTTTTTAATTTGTTTTTTCGTTCAGTATTCGACGTAGTAAGACCGCACTCTAATGTGCCCACTCACGAATATTTTTTAAACGAATGCATTTATTTAAGACGAGACGAAAAGTAATCATTTCACGTGTGAATTTACGTCAGGCTTACGTTACTGAAAAGACGGTATTACATTACACGTTTAACTCGAGCTCCTTATGTTATTTTTAGACTGAACAATAAAGACATTCTCGTTTAGGCTTTATTATTCGAAGGTAAAAATACCTTCTGTAGGCTTCAAGTCAATATTTATACCTTTTTATGGGAGACTTTATTAAGATACGCACAAATAAGAATCAACTTTATAGAAATTATTGTCGTACAAAAAACTGTTTCCGAGTGTTCTTTGAATTTTGAAATAAATGTATCCATTTTTAAATTTTGAAAAAAAAAAAGGGTGTTAAGTATAGAACTTGAAGTGATCATTGCCAAATTGACCAAAGGCAGGTGGTAGACTCGATCTGAATCGTCTTGGTAGGTACCACCGCAGTGCCAAATATCTTCCCGTGAAATAAGAGTGCTATGCACTTTTGTGTTTCGGGATGAGGGCACTGTATGTACCTAGTGAAATTGCCGGGTATAAGAAACCTTATAATTGTTGTTTCGGGTGACGCGACGGGTGCAGTGCGGCAATGATGGAAAATAATGTCTATCAGTTGTTAATCTTCAGTGCTGATCAATCGAATCAATTATACAATTGTGAATTAAAAACATATTTCCCAAGAACTTCTAGTTTGTCTATATTTTAAAAGGTATTATTTGATTTTCCAAATTCCTCGTTACAAAGCAGCACCCTAACGATGGCGGCGTTCAGTGAAACATAGATTTCTGTCAAGGTGCAAATAAATTAGACTTTCCTAATTTGTTTCGGGTTCCGTAACTAAGCCTTAACTGCGTAATCTTCTTTAGTGAAGAATCTTACTAAAGTAATTGATTACTAAACATAGTTTCTACCCTTATCAGTAAGAAATTTCTTAAGACAAAATACACATTAAACCTGACTAAAATTTAAAGAATAACCAAGCTTTCCCGTTGTTACTAAAGTAATTCATTACTTAACGTAGTTTACTCTTGTCATTATTATTTAACGCCCGTTTGTGTAATGGATGAGACACCATTCGGCTATTACCACGGGTTCGATCCCCGGTCCGTACAAACATTTGTGCGCATAATTATGTCTGTTTATATTCGTCTGGGCGCTTTCTATGTAATATATGTATGTATTTACAAAAAAGTATATAAGTAGTTTATCAGTTGTTTAGTACCCATACAACATACTACATTGACGCTTAACTTAGGCTTAGATGGCGCTGTGTGTGAATGTCAGTTGATATTTATTTATTATTATTATATCTCAGTAAGAAATTCTCAAAGACATGAATAAACGTTCACATTAAACCTGACAAAAATTCAAAGAACAACCAAGCTTTCTCGTTCGATGAAGTAATAATAGCAATATTGACGGAAGTCATACTTGCCGAATACACTTCTTAGAATTTTTCTTTGACAGTTGGCGCGGGGTTGCTTTGAAGTTCGCTTGTTCAAATCCCTCTTCAGATCCCGACAGGTATTTCATTTTTAATATCCCCTTTTAACTGTGAGATAAATGTCGGCTTTGGGCAACATGACGGCTTGTTTTTCCATTGCTAATATATGTCATGAAAGTTTTCTCGCCGTCCCGTATGTCTTCGAATGTCACAAATCCAAATATTGCATGATGAAAGAAAAAGAAAATGTTATACGAGTATACTAAAAGGAATCAATTATCCTCTAAATAAAATGATAAACACAAAAACAAAATTGACAGTTATATTATAGGAAAATCGTCAGATTACAAGTTATTTCATCATCATCATCAGCTCATTAAACGTCCCCACCGAGGGGCACGAGCCTACCCGTATAGGGTGATTAGGCCTTAGTCGTCCACGCGGGCCCAGTGCGGATTGGACGATTTCACACACAACCTTCGAATCTCCTCGCAGGCGTGCATGAAGGTTTCCTCACGATGTTTTCCTTCACCGTAAGAGCGTCGGATAACGTACATATATTTTTCGAAAATTCGAAAATACATTGGTACGTGTCAGGATTTAAACCTCAGCCCTCCCGGTAGGAAGGCGACAGTCCACACCACTGAGCCACCCTTAACCTATGTAGTCGTTGTGGTAGACGAATTGTGTGTTGATTTTACGGTTTGACAAGTGACAGACGTTGATACAGCTATGTGCATCTTTGTAAAATGGACGTCAAGCCGAGCGGCAGTATCCAATTTGGAGATTATATTGAAAGATGTGTTTCGTTTAATTTACCATGGAAGATGCAGAATGCCCACACCCCTTTCTCTGTTATATAGATTAACGCAATTACAAAACTTGAGCCTAATTAATGCAAAAATTTGTTTTTACAGGCTGAATGAGAAACGGGAAGAGGCGGGGAAAACGACGCATAGCGGGGAAGATCTACGTCGACAATGGTTAGGTTTATAATTGAGATACCTTCAGAGACATTTCTTACTCACCAGGATACTCTTAAATTAATTAATTCCCTTCAACATGACATTTTTCATGATAAGTGATAACTTACCACCATGTGAGCGAACTGATCAATTCGTTTACTATATCATATAAATAGTTATTGAGCCCAACCAAAATAAAAACAAAGTGCAAATAGTACCACACTGAAGTACATATAAAACAAAAAATTAATACCTGCTTTGAGTAAAGAAAAACTGAACTGAAATAAGCATTTATTTGCGGATTGACTCACCATATTTTCCTTTAACATTAATAGTGTGAAAAGGTAAATTCAGTATTGCAAACACATTTGGAAATATGAAAGCGTATAAGTACAGGAAAGTAATCAATATAAATTGCGGAACAAATTGTGTTTCCAACGACATGGTTCAGTCAACGGGAAAATTTACGAGTGATAACATAAAGCCCTTGAATGTCTTTAGTACAATACAAACAATCACACATTTAAAACCAAATTATATGTACACAAAGAATTACAATAAAAAACAACTATTTTGAACTACACATAGAACAATAAAAGATGACAAAAAAGAGATAAGAAAAAGACAAATAGATACGGTCAAAAGGTCCCGCCTCAGCATAAGGTGCAATTAACTTCAATTTAGGTAACAACATATCAATCTTAAATCACTACAAAAAATAAAGACTCAATTGGCATCAAAAAACCCAGAGCAAACACAGTCAATTGGTGTAAAGTTTGAGGCGTCGGCTACTACACCCCGGGTTCTGGGTTCGATCCCCGGAAATATTTGGTTATTTATGTTAATGGTCTAAATGTTTCTGTGTATAATATGTATCCTATCCTATTCACCCTATCGCAGTCCACTGCTGGACATAGGTCTCCCCGATTTTGCGCCAGATATCCCGGTCCTCCGCTTTTCTCATCCAGCCTCCACCAGCGACCTTTCGCAAGTCGTCGGTCCATCGGTCGGTATAATATGTATATATTTACAAAAAAAGTAAATAAGTATGTTTATCTCGATTAGTACCCATCATCATCATCAGCTCATTAAACGTCCCCACCGAGGGGCACGAGCCTACCCGTATAGGGTGATTAGGCCTTAGTCGTCCACGCGGGCCCAGTGCGGATTGGACGATTTCACACACAACCTTCGAATCTCCTCGCAGGCGTGCATGAAGGTTTCCTCACGATGTTTTCCTTCACCGTAAGAGCGTCGGATTAGTACCCATATTAAAGACTAAATGCTTATTTTGGGGCTAGGTGGCGCTGTGTGAGCGTCTGACGATATTTTTTTATAAAACTCTTAATTTTTCATTCAAATAAAAGTAATCGTGAAAAAGTATTCTTGAATTCTGTATGAAGTCGAATATCTTCTGTCGATATTACGTCATTTCAAAAACTACATTTTAAGTATATTTAATTACTTTTGTTAGTACACTTAATGGCGTCTCGTGTAATGGTGTAGGTAGTTTCGTTGTATGCAATATATTTGTTTTTTACTTACGACAAAATAATTTATATGTATGATACATTATGCTGTATACGAGCAACTTACAAATATTGGTTTTTCATAACGTCAATTAATTCACGGGCAATGAAGTAGACAGTACTGAGGTTATTTCGGAATAAAAATAGTGTTATACGTAAGAGAACGCGATCAAACAAAAGATCAGCAAGTGAATGTCGACTCAATTATGATCTTATCATCATATTCGGTATATAGTCTGAGAAGACGAGTTCTAGTAGAGTGGTGACTGCAGCTTACGAGTAGCAAGCGTAGAGTTAGACGTCCTCCGGTCAGATCAACCGTAAACTACGATTTGCCAGCATTGGACTGTAATAATTAAGTGGTTAAAGACAGACTGAGTTAAAACAAGCAGTTGTTTCAAAGGCACAATTTAAATGCGACAATATTTAAGAACGGCTAAAGTAATTTATTCGGGGATTCTCACGTTGTTCACAACTTCTAGATGCAACGCAAAATCCACCAACTTTTTAGTTTACAATCTAAAGAGCAGAGAAGAGAAGAGAGTTAATTTGAATTGGTTCATGTTAAACTAGTAAAATAAAGTATCTTATGAAGTAACTTAGTCATTCAAATATAAGAGGGTCATGCATCGCTACGAAATGTTTTGTCAAAACAGACTTTTGCAGCATGAACGGCTTGTAGATTGTATGTACGCGTAAGAGACTTCATGGCGCTTTATTGCGATAAGCTCTTATAGCCTTGATAGCGTGGATTAAGATCAGGCTATCGCAATATACAAGGTCCTATTATTTAGACAATTGCCGCTTGTAAACGAATCAGTGCCTTAAGTTTCTTTGACTAACACAAATATAATCGCATTTATTATGACCGAATATTATGTTATTCATGAGAAAAGCACGTCGCCCGCGAAACATAATGAAATTCGTGAAAACTCGTAAGTTTGGTATTAAATACATTTTATTTACCTAAACACTTTTATATTTGAGACGAAATTTTGTAGTTTAAATTAAGCTAAATAACACGCAATGGTAAGTGATTGGATGGTTGAAAATATTATCAAATCACTCCGTACTTAAAAAAGGCATGTTCAATTGTTCTTACCTTCTGCTATCTTGGAATGGAAGTCATCAACACCAACTTAATAAATGCCAGTCGTTCTTTAGATTTCTGACATATACACTGAATTTATATTGTTCCCCACATTACTTGTTTACACCTACTCAATATCTGCGTCATTAGCCGGTTTTTTTTTTAATATGATGGGCTTTCTCTTGAGCATAGACTACCCTAGTAGAAGAGACGTGACTCTAGTTCGTCAGCCAAACCAAACTCGAAGGTAAGCCGTCCCAAAAAACCAAAAACATCCCACTAACTATCGACATTCGCCGACCGCGAACCAATCCCGCCGACAAAAATGCGATTTAAATTTTTTAATGCTACAAAGTTGAGCGAGGTAAGGGGATCCAGTTCGGAAATCTTCTTAGCGAAGTAAGAAGCTTACTGTAAGTCTTCGACAATCGAACGAGAGCTTCGGGACCGCCTCAGTCGCGCGTCCAATTCAAATTCACAACTTGAATTAATGCGGATGTTAATCGACGACAGGCGACGCACACTGCACTAAAAATAATTTAACTAAGACGACTCAGGAGATGTTATGGTTGAGAAGTATATATACACTGACATTCACACAGTACCATCTAGCCCCAAAACATATTATACATAGAAACACCCAGACCAATACAAACCGATAAGTTCATGCATACAAATGATTGCACAACCACACATTGGTCGTCTTGCAGGATTGATTTAAGGGCTAGCTGATAAGTTGTTTATATATTTTAAAAAAGTAATTATTAGTGGAAGTCAATGTATTGGATGGACAATACGAAGCACCGACATTGTTTTTTAAATTGATAAAACAAATTCCGTTTGCCAATCCCACCAGGAAAAGCCTGGAAGCATCAGATGTGACATGCCGTATTAATAGATACAGCTTTTGTTGGACGAACAATAGCGAATGTGTTCCGAATAACAAGTACGTACAGTGATATGAAATTCGTCCGATGCAATGCTGTGATATTTAGAAGCAGTTACTTGTTTAGAAAAAAATTTAATCTAATTGTTCATTTATGTATATTTTTCTGGAGTGGAGACCGCGTCTCGGCAAGCGTAGCGTAGGACACCCCCTGGCCCGATGGACCGACGACTTTCGAAAGGTCGCTGGTGGAATAGGTTATTTAAGTATATATAATACCTAATTTATGGATTGTTTTCCTTTTGTTCTCTGCGATTTCTGTACCTTTTCACAACACAAGCCATGCCTTTTTTTTATTTGTATTCCTAACATAATCTATGGCTCTGTTGACAATTGCGCGCTAAATGTCTTAATATTTTCTGGTTTCACAAAAACTGGCCGAATTTCGACACATTTTTGTCGTCAACGAGACTCCTTTTTTCATATGCCTATAGTGTGAACTAAATATGACACTAATAGACAAATGCGTCACGTAGCCCGTCAAAGGCAGCCAAAAGACAAATAGTTTAAAGGTCAGAAATCAATTAAGTCTGCAAGTCCCTCTAATAATACAATAGGGTGACACGCCAAGGGTGTAATCTGTAATCAAATAAATATCAAGGCAAGTTTACAATCAACGTTGCAATTGAAACTTGACTCATTCACAGCCACTCGTAAACTTGCGAACTATGAAACTATGATATTAGTTACTAGCGTAGTTACTAAATATTTAATGGTTCTTACAACTTCGATTGCTAAAGACGCTAAGTTTCGTTAGTCAACTATTAATTTATTATTGGAACTAAAGTAGTAATTTACAAAACTTCAACGGCACCAACTTATAAATATTATCTGTTTTTTTCACAGCTCTGAAACCTGGCTAATAGCTGTTAGAAACATAAGTAAGTTTGTACAAAGAGCTTTTGTGATTACTTACACGAAGTTTTGGTTGTAAAAGCAGTAAACAACAGTGTTTTAACTTTCTATATATATATGTAAAGATCGAACAATCAAACCCCTGGTGTCTAGAGTTTTAAAACCATCATTTCAAAAATACGATCCATACGGATCGCACGTAAAGTAAATTAAATTAACTTCATTTTTTTGTGATTATTTACAAGTTCGATTTTACTTTGTGCTTTTCCATCAATAATATTTATGTAATCTGATTAGTTAAAGGTCTATGAAGTACTAGGAAATTAATAGTAATAAGTAAGAAATAGATTTTTTGGATTAACGTCTATGAAAAGTTTGAGTGTATACCTAAGTTTAATATTATTTAAACAGTAGAACCTCGTAACCATTTTTGATCTTATATTACCTACTTTTTGAATATTTTTACTTTACTCATAATTGTAGTATTTTAAATAATAAATATGTCATTAAGTATATGTCTTTTTTCTAAGTTCTCTAACTATGCGCGATTTTTTTGTGCGCTTCGTGGACCAATTTTATTCTTTAGAAAAGACTCA
>PQWD01014748.1:0-41938 GCA_019425675.1 Leucinodes orbonalis | reverse complement strand
AAGGCTAGACATCATCTTCATCCGATAAATATTCGTCTATTGTATAGTAGCCTTTCCTTAGAAGGATTTTTTAAAATCTTTAATAGGAACTAATCGGAGAACCAACAATTTGTGATTCCCATAGTCTTCTCGGAGTAACGAGTTTCCACGGGTGGCTATATCACTTTACATCAGGGGAATTGTCTACTCATTGTAGAAAGAAATTTAAAAAAGCCCTTGATAAGAAATTGGCTATTATTAATATAAAGCCAAACTCCTCAAAAACAGATAAAGTTGGTATGGCCACACGCAAATAAAGGACTCCTCAGATTCAACCTAGAATTGAGGGATCTAGCTTGATCTAGATCTAGGTGTTTGGTATTATCTTGAAAAAAAAAAAACATTAATTGACTTAGGTAAAAGGATTAAAAAATAAAGCCATCAAATTAAAATAAAACTAAAATTTATACACTTTTTTGACCTAAAGTAATACAATAGTCAGTGAAGTAACCTTTTGATGTTTTAAACATGTTAATAAAATGCTTTAAATTATGCTTTATCATTAATACGTAAATAAGACCAGTTCTTATTGATAAAAGATATATATAGAAAACGTATTACTTTTTCAGGAAATCAATAAACTTTTGATGCCGGGTTTATGAAGAAAGCATATATACTGAAATGCATGAAAGGGAAGGGTGTATCTATATTCAAACAGTTTCAGGTAAATCATGTATTTTAATTCTTAATATTTAGGCCAATCGATATTAATGTTTACTATATATATGTGTTCCTAACTTTGTTGTTGAACTCTGGTTATCACGCGAGGAAAGAAAGAAAATATTTTATTACTTATTTTAAATGTGATAGTAGCTTCAAAATAGAAATATTTTTAAAGTAGTACGGCAGTAAATCAGCATTACAAACATAGCATCCTACACTATGGTACACTGTGCTATTACTCAACACACTACCGTTTCGGTTTGATTGGTGTTAAAGGCTTCATTCCCAAGAAAGATGTCAGGACTAATACCTTCGGAAGTACCCATTAGTTGACATTGCATTAGCTGCTTAACATGCGCAATCGTCAATCAAAGTCAAAGTCAAAATTCATTTATTCAGATTAGGCTTACAAAAAGCACTTATGAATGTCAAAAAGAATACAAAAAATACAATAAGAAATACATTTAAAATACCAAAGTAAAGCACAATAATGAATTTTGATACTTGGAAAAAAGCGCTTCGGCGTTTTGGTCTGTTGAACGCGCTAGTAGATACGCTTTTACGTCTTATTAATATCCTTTAGTCTTATAGTTTAAATCTGTGCTTTTGAACCTGTACCATAGATTTTATTAGTTATCACCTATCTCATCAGCCGTCTAGGTTCGTCACATTCGGCGACGAAAGATTCATTGTAATGACGACAAAGCACCCTCATTCATATCTTACTACCTATTGACAAATGAAATTGAAATGTTAACGAATTTTATAGTACCTTGGTATTGAAATAGATATCATAAATAAGTTCATAAACATGCCTAAGAGATAAAACGTTCACCATACAATATTACGAGTTCTACACACGTGCAATTACAAATTGGTAAGACATAGAGCAACATTACTTTGGAAGCGTCTACGAGTAGTTATCTTGGTTTGAATACATTTGCAATTTCTAACCGAGGGGTGATTACGCAAAACAAAAATACAATACATTAAACTTGTCCCGGCTTAGCGAGTTAGTAACAATGTAACTTTGAACAATGAAAAACTTTAGCGGTCCAGTCATAAGTAAGAAAAGTGCTGCCACTTACCGATACACCGAGGAATGACGTCGAATTTATAGCCTCGTAGATATCGTCCGCAATCTTCTTATTGGTGTACGTGAAGTTCTTCAGGCTTAATCCGCTTTTTTCAAGTTTCTCCATTGTCTTGTTAAAAGCTAAAACGAATTGTTCACGCGTTAGAATTGAATGATCTAACTTAATCTGGCAACTTTCAGGCTTGAATTTACTTAGATGACTTTAACGAACCCATTAATCTAATAGATTGTGTAATGTGCGAAGTTAAATTGTGGAAGTTAACTGGACGCTTTCTTAGGGCTAAGTGAGCCTTTCTTACTGTACAAGTCTTATACCCGAGGAAATTGAAAACTCAGGAATGTGGTCCCTTTATGACGTAGACCCACTACGTGTCGTTACAGGACGTAATTACATTTTCGGGTCTTGGATCAATAACGTTGACAAGATACTAAGATCTCCTTACTAACTTTGTAAGGCAGCAAATAAGGTTTCTTGTGAAATTTGATAACGTTGAACCTACCAATCGAAAGATATTTTAAAATCTTTTACTTTCAAAACGAAATCATGATAAGTCTATGGTTTTCAAAAGAATGAAAAAGTGGCACGAATATAAATGACTAGGACTCTGTAAATATTTCATCATAGGAGGCAATGTAAGTATATAAATATATATTTACACATCGGCTTTTACTGAAAAAATAATTGCCACAATATTCTTGGTGACTTTTGCCAAATTTATATGGCAAATTGGATTTTGACCTTACTGACCCTTTGTGTTTCCATCAGCAAGGATTATGGCCCTTTCGTTTGATCCCATATGGATTAGAACACAGTATTACCGGGCCCGCATTGTCGGCTCAAACCTTAAGCGCATGGCGAATTTATAGCTCACATCTTCTGTTTTACCCGGCAAAATTAGTACAACTATTGTATGTAGAATTCTAGCTAATTACTTTCACCAAACGTCCCATAGATTGGACTGTTTAGGGCTTTAGCTTTTTTATATTGAGAAGGTGAAAATTGGTCCAACATCTCACTTTACGACGATTAGCCACGAATTTGAGTACCTATACAAATAGCTGTGTTTTATTTAGTAGAACTCAGTTTTTTATGTATTTTGCATTATTGAATCAAATGAAATGTTCTATGTGACTGTAAATATAAAAAAAATCATAAAAAAAGTGTGGCATTGGTAGGAATTACGGATTTTATTGTGGTTTTTTCATGTTAAAGTGTATAGGATCGGAAGACGCTCATCTGATGGCAAGTGATACGACAACTGACCGCGACAGAGCGGCGATGAAGAAGGCCAACAACTGAGAGACAGTTATTATTCTCCGTCAACGCCGCACGACGCCTGAGACCAGAGACAACAGTTGTTAGGTCTCTTATACCCGGTAATTTTACTAACTATAGTGCCCTCATCCCAATACACAGAATTGCATAACACTCCTGTTTCACGAGACGATATCTGGCACTGCGGTTAAATTTTTACGTAAATCGGTTACGTAATCGTATTTATTTTAATTCTAATGCCATTACTTATAAATATAATAATATTATGAACAATTATTTTACCTAACGCCACAGCCCATACGGCATCGTACGCCAATGGTGCCTCCTGGTAGCCCTCTGGATACCTCTCGCCGTCGATGTCGTAACCCGCTTCTCGAAGCGCCTCATTTAAACGAGATCTGTGACAAATTTACATTTAAATATAGGGTTCCGTAGCTAAGAACACTTATATATTCTAACCGCTACAAGGTTATGACAGTTTAATTTTATGTTACCTGCTGCTGCGGAACCCTCCACGGGCGAGTACGACTCGCGCTTGGACATTTGCTAGCTAGCTATGCTCGGTTCTCTCTTAGGGATAAGATCAGAAATGATTGAATCCGTAAGAGAGCTAAAGTTCCCGACATAGCCCGCCGGATTAGCAAGTTGAAGTGGCAGTGGGCTGGTCACGTATGTCCTGGAACCGATGGCGGTCGATGCAGACGAGTTCTGGAGTGGAGACCGCGTCTTGGCAAGCGTAGCTTAGGACGCCCTCCGGCCCGATGGACTGACGACTTGCGAAAGTTCGCTGGTGGAGGTTGGATGAGAAAAGTGGAGGACCGGGATATCTAGCAGTAGACTGCGATAGGTTGAAGAGATTACACATATAATATAATTATATTTATACTAGATATACATAGTTGATATTTCGATATCTGTACTTAAATGTAATAAAGAAGTAGTAGATAGTCGGTGTCTTATTGGTGTGGACAGTTGCCTTCAGACGGAGGCACTATAATGAAATCACACTAAATCTAAACGAATTTTGTCCCTAAGCAAACAAAGTCGACTTAAACGTTAACTGATTCCAATAACCATTTTGGATTCGATTCAAGTATTACACAAAATCTTCGATGACGTCATAATTTGTTCCAAATCTCCTACATTGGCCATCAAATAGATTTATGGCGCAATTTTCATCTCGTCGTTCCATAGATCAAATGCCGACCATTATAGCACTTAGATATATTAATAATTCTAACACTAAGTGAACTACAATTGCTTCAAACGCCGCCATTTAGTCGAATCCTAAAAGGATTAACAAGTATATGTTTCTTAACTGAGTTAGTTTACTTTGACTTTGAGCGTGGCATTATAAAGAAAATATAATAAAATGAGGTGCCTCAATCACTCAATGGCCTAAACAGTTATGCTCAGTTATGTTATGCATTTGGAAAATATTAGTTTTGGCTTAGGTAATTTATGGACATTATGGACCTGTCTTCAGGATAGCTAAAATTAATAATATTTTTTTGGTGCTTTATCTTAGCCTCCTCGGTGGTGGTAATGTGTTCAGTGTTGTTTAACATCGCTGCATGATCTGAGTCGTGGGTGCGAATCCAGCAGGGAGATCGCGTAGCTAAAGTCACATTCGCGAATTTTCCAGGTTTCTTTAGGACATTGTAATCACCAGCGCTCTGATTTCGATGATTTAAAATGCGTCTATTCTATCTTTATTCAAACGAACGTCAAATAAGAAGAAGAATACCAATCTATCATTTCATCAAACAATTGAGTCATAGTCCTTGATATGTTGGACGTTCGTTTGACAGTTTAAACAATAGTTTATGTAATTATTGAGAAACAATAAAGATGGAATAGGCGCATTTTTGAAATTAGCGAAATTAGGTCTCTGTCTTACAGCATTCGACCTGCAACCATGTGATCTGCATGGGACCATGCAGATCTAAGTGATGTGCATAACAGTCTGCACATCACACCCTGCAGATCGCATAATATAATGGCTGCTTAAGATAAGGCTACAATTTTAGAATGGTAGTCGTTACCACACCAATTCGCACTATGCGGGTATTTATTACAGCACAAACCCCCTATACCAATCTGTTTTTTATGGGATAGCGAGCAGACGAGTAGACGGCTTATCTGGTAAATGATGCCGTCGTTCATGTCCACCCTTCCAATACCAGAGGGCAAAGAAATGGGAACAAGCTCTCTTTTCTCTAGACAGGTCGTATCGCTCAGGCAATATTTCAGTTGGTAACTGATTCCTCAGTTTTGCCGTACGTGGTTAAAAGTTGGTGCCACAACAAGGTTTGTTCATCAGAGAACGGGTAGAGTTGATAGTTATATCACAATAAAGGTAAGCTTTTGATTATAGATACTGTAAACTCCAACTTGATTGCGTGGGTAAGTGAAAATTGTGGCAAAAACTACACTACACTATCCTATGTACAGCAGTGGTCTGACATCATTTGTTAAAGTAAATTAAAATGTAAAACAATTTTTAATGCAGGAAAAATTCTTCAATACCAACATACGGCATATCAAATTGCCGCAAAACGTAAACCCATGTTACGTTAAAAACTCGATACGAACGCCACTAATTCCGCTTCATTAATGTAATAATTTGTACGCAACCCGTGACCCTTGGGCGCTCGTTTTATTTATGTGATGTTGCGATTTTTACTGGAACATTCGATAGATCTCGAGGTTGCTAATGGCCACGTTTCATGTTTCTCATTAAAAAGGAAGCACCCTCGTTAGGCACTACGGGTGAGGTGACCTGTTTTTATAGCTTTATAGAGAAGAAAACGATTACCGGGATGCACTTAGTTTATATCCTATTGTTTACTATGGGAGCGCGATGAAAATTGCCCTGGAATAAGCTTTAGTCGCCTTGGGGATGTTCTTCGATCTCCGCTTTGTTGAAATGATGTTAGTACTTGCAGGAGACGTCTGTTTTTACATGGAAGATGGAACTCAACGCGTTAAAATAGTATTTACATTTTATCACAAGAGTATTATTAGTGTGTGTATATTTTTTTATTTTGTTTTCACACTACTACACTTTATTAAAGCCATTTGGGGTTATGGTTGAGACATCGGCTACTACACCAAGGGTTCTGGGTTCGATCCCCGGGCAGTACAAAGATTAGTGTGCATGAATATGTCTGTCTGTATTAGTCTGGGTGTTTCTATGTATAACATGTATATACTCACAAAAAACATAGTATATAAATATGTTTAGTACCCATATTACAAGCTTTACGCTTACTTACTGCGGCCAAAGGGCGCTGTATGAATGTCAGTAGATATTTATATATTTTGTAAACCACAGTTGACTTCATTGCTGCCTAATGCTAGTAGTCTTTTCGTTGTTTGCAAGAACCAATCATCACGGAAAGGATAGGGTTCAGAAAGATAAGTGAGAATTATAGAAACTCATTGAAATTACATGTAATAAAGAAAATGAAGAATATTATATCTCACTTTAAAGCATTTCTAAGGTGACCTATAAATTATTGTCATTTTTTTCCTAAATTTATATAATAACAAAATAAAGTACCTAAAGATTAATCAAATACTTAACATTTGTAAAAAATGAAAACAATAAAAATACATGTTATAAATACTTTCCTTAATTGGTAATATCTATTGTAGATTCGTGCTTAGGAAAGAAATACGCAGATATTGTATCACAACCCCTTTCAAACTTAGTATTCCGCCGTTGCTTAGGGAGAAGGACTCATAAAAAACTAATCGTCCAAGGCAAACAAAATAATGAGATCGCGTAGACAGAATACAGTTTGTCTTTGCGAAGATATATTCAAATCAGCGGCAGGCTGATGTCTACCATTAGCCACACATTTCCCGAGCCAACGATCATTCAGAACCAACTGCGCTGCCAAATAATAATGCCAAAAGCTTTGGTCTATTTCGGCGCGAAGTATTTTAGTAGGTCGCTACTACATAGGATAAGATGGATTTTGTAAATTATAAGCCGGATTAGAACGCAATGTAGGCAGGGGAAATGAATATTACTACGGTTGTACTAAAGGAAATTTGCTGTAGTTGTAAAAGTAAGTAATGTCTGGTGATGAAAAATCTTTTATAGCACTATCTTACTTAAAATAATTTTTATTCAAATAAACCATTATAAATCTTACGAATTGGGAAATATTTTTTAGGTCTACGACTAACCAGCCGTATTTAGTGAGTTTATTAATTGGTAAAGATGTACCTATACGTGCGGGTAAACGCGTAGTTTAAAGTTTGCATAAAAATATTAAATAGTTGATCATACATAAATATAACAATAAAATTTATTCACAAGCTCCGCTTTCTGATCTCTCAGTTGCTATCGAGGCTACCAACAGAGACTCACCAATATTGCTGAGTGGAGTCGTTCCTTTGGCTTGAAAGTTAATCAGGTAAACTCAGACCATCATAATAGGTAGCCCTGGTATATTGCACGGATTAAGCATGACTTGCTACCCAGATCATCTTTGATGGAATTACTATTCCCTACAGCCGTAAAGTCAAAACCTAGGCATTAGTTTGATGACTCTTTTTGTGGATCACCAGGTATCCGAGGTAAGTAGGAAGGTGTTTGCCGCTTACGGGTCTCTTAAGCGTCTTAGGAATCTTTTGCCGACCAAAACCAAATAAACTTGGCACATTCGCTTTCCTTCTGTACTGGATTATGCAGACGTTTGTTATCCTGATTTATCTGTTCAACTATTAAATAAACTCGAACGTCTGCAGAATCTCTGTATAAGGTTTATATTTGGCCTGCGTAAGTATGACCATGTCTCCTCATATAGGTCCCAACTTCAATGGCTGCCTATTGCCCGTAGAAGGGACTGTCACATTCTTTCCCTCCTTTATTCCATTCTTTCCCACCTAACACCTCTTTATCTTAGGGATCGCTTTATTTTCGTTCTGCAAGCTTGGGCCGCAATTTGCGTGCCAACTCTAAATTGACGCTTGACCTGCCATCTCACAAGACTGACTTCTACGGAAAGTCCTTCACAGTACGAGCAATCAAGCTGTGGAATGCTTGCCCGAGGTCATTCGTCGAGCACCGTTCTTGAGACTTTTAAGAGCAGTATCAAAAAACATTACTTGCAAGTAAGCGATAAATATTAGTGATCCTTATATTATTATATTATTTTTTCGATCTGTCGTTGTCTTTTTCTTATGTTGTTTCTGATTGTAGATTGAATTATCCTATCTTCCATTAGTTTATGTATTTTGTTTTATTATTTATTAGTTTATTATTATTGTTTAATATTTATTAGTTTATTGTATAATTATTTAATCAGTAATGTGTACTTAGTTTATGTAATATTGTTTTATAACTATGCATTTAGATTAAGTTTTGATTCGTTTTGCACTAGCCCGCTTACCTATAAAAATATTTTTCTTCTACCCAAAGGTTGCCTGGCAGAAATTGCTACCTAGCAATAAGGCCGCCTACTTTGTACTTGTCTTTTGTTGTTACTTGTTGTATTGTATCTTTTTTTTTCTTATGTGCAATAAAGAATTTTTATCTTATCTTATCTTATCTAAAAAAGAAAGAAAGATAATTATTATTGTTTGTGAATATTATAACGGAATACCATTAAAACTGACATCTTTTGAGCTTAGATAAAACACCCGCCATGAATAGCGATTATGTTCCAGAGGGATTCGGGCGTTTCAAGACAGAGCTGTTATTACGTCACACGACATAAAAGTTGTGACAAGCGGACTGCACCCTATAAATGTCGTTCCTCCTGTTCTTCGGAGCCTCAAAAGAAAAGATTGTCACGGAAAATTACCAAAACTCTTATAAAACTTTGACGTAACTTTAAGACAGTGTTTGACTTGTAAGATACTTATTGGATAACTTTAACTTTGACCATGTTATTGGATTTGGATGGACTATGCGGAATTGCAAATAATGATATATTTTTCAAATTGCTTCCAGGATAGATAAAAATAAAGTATAGAACAGTCCCCCCGGCTTGGTGGTCTGATGACTTGGTTTAGGTTTTATCATTGGTGTTCAGCTGTAGCCCTTTCATCATTTTCACCATCACAGCTTTAGGCTGCTGAACAAAGGCCTCCCGTAATAATTCCCGCACGAACCGATCCATAGCAGTTGACATCTATCTGCTACCGCCAAATTTGAAATTCCTATCGTTATATATCTCACTGTTTCTTGCCAACTATTTACACATGTTTGAAATAACATATTAAATAATATATTGCATAGCCAGCAAATTATTATAGACAAGGTCCTCATACACAGTTTTCTTTCATTTTTTCAATATTAAAACTTTCCCTAAAATATCTTAGAAATTCTAATTTATACTAATGACATTTACGTATAATATTTTATTTATAACATCTATTACAGAATTCTTTTAATCACTGATACAATCAGCATAATTATATTATATTAAAGCATAACATACACAACCAAAACAAAGGCGACCCTGGGCAACCACTGCCGCACCTAAACCTACTTTGACTAATTATAATTATGCGTTGATATATCAAAGTAAATTATAGTAGCCACATATTATAATATGCTGGAATTTGGTTGTCAATCTCCCATGACAAGCAACAATCACAAGGGTCTTTCGTCGGATGAGTGCTTCGGAAATCACTTAAACCAATTCGCTCTTCCTACTTTCTTACAATAGTAGTCGTTCAAACCCACCAAATCTGCCAATCACCCAACATCCTAGTTTCAGTGGTATACAGTTTAATAAACAGGTTTACAAAAAGATGGATTACCAACCTGAAGTCTTCCGAAGTCATTCCTGATATAGTAGTCTGGTTTGCGTTTTGGTTCCACATCAGGGCTTCAGTGGTGAGGTGACCTTCAGCTGCCTCTCGCATCTGTTCGACTGTACACTCTATGCCTTCTCTCTCTAGATTTGTTTCGAACCAGTTGTCTTCGTACCAACCTGAAATATATAAAATGTTAGTTATGATTGTGAGAGGAACTTTATGGCTATCTAAATGAATACCTGACTCTTATTTAATTTCCTATAGTAGTTATAATTTAGCTGTGTTCCTTATTGGCGTATAAGACATTGAAATTTTTGGATACCTGAATTTCACTTCCTTACGTCACAAGCTTCCAACTAAATTGTGATCCTAATACTCTAATTAGGAGATTATTTACTATGATTCGATGTGCTGTCCACTTGGTTACATATTTTTAATCTACCAATATTTCTTATCCTAATCTCACACACACAAAATGGTTTTTCACTTGCATATACATGAAAAAAATAAATGAGATTTCTACGAAATCAGATTTTAACAAAAAGGATAAGATCCGTCTAATTTTAATAAAACTACCCTTTTGAGTTAGAAATAAGAAATTTAATATCCTCAAGTTAAATTTTGCAATGCGACACTCTTTGAAAAACTTTTCGATCACTTGAAATGGTTTTATTATGTTTTCAATTATCACACTGTGTATGAACATACATAAATGGCAATGGCACTTTCGTACAACATGTAATAGCCATAGTTATGTCATATAGAATGTTCCATACAGCGTAACGTGTGATGAGCACCGCTTCGCAATGCTGTTTACGCTACACTCCGTTAGTCGGTTTTATGACACCAAATAGATGAAATAGGGAGATGGCATGGTAATCTATTAACGCGAAATAGATGAGCTTCGTGCTATTGCGATAGTCAAGTGACTCGCAAAAGCCCGTCATCGGATGGGTGGCCAAAATTATCATATCGACTTCCTCGGACTTGCTTCGGAAGGCTTATAGCGCCAGCACCTTAGGGTGGTTAACACTCGCCAAACCATATCAAACCTAGTTAGGGTTAGGGCCTTAACGATCCATATGCATGCTTCGAAGGCCAATACACAGTATTTCGATGTTAAAGGCTGGTTGTAAGTTTATTTTAACGAGAAGACACATTTTTTGTAGACATATCTCATTAGGTAAAAGTATAAACGTGTTACAGAATTTTAAAAAAACTTTTACAATTATACTTTCGACTGGATAACGTATTTCTTGTATATAAGATTTCCTATCCTATTCAACCTATCGCAGTCCACTGCTGGACATAGGTCTCCCCCATTTCGCGCCAGATATCCCGGTCCTCCGCTTTCCTCATCCGCCTCCACCAGCGACCTTTCGCAAGTCGTCGGTCCATCGGGCCGGAGGGCGTCCTACGCTACGCTTGCCGAGACGCGGTCTCCACTCAGAACTCGTCTGCTCCAACGGCCATCGGTTCTGCGACATACGTGACCAGCCCACTGCCACTTCAACTTGCTGATCCGGCGGGCTATGTCGGTAACTTTAGTTCTCTTACGGATAATATCATTTCTGATCTTATCCCTAAGAGAGACCCCGAGCATAGCTCGCTCCATTGCGCGTTGAGTGACTTTGAACTTGTGAACCAATCCCGCAGTCAGTGTCCATGTCCATATAAGATTTAATAGAAATATATTTTTGATTTGATTGAGTATTTTGTATCCATGAACTATTTAAAAAAAACAATGTGTTGAATCTTCGGATTAAAACTTAACTTGAAAATTAATAAGATAGATGGCAAAGTACTCCCTTGCAAGTCATATTTAGCAATAGGAACATTTTCCTACTACTAATAAATAAGTTATTCATAAATTATAGATGCGTTATGAAATCATCATATTCAGCAGGTATACATTATATTCTCATGTAGAATTGAATAACTGGAAAGTAAGTTGATGACTTATTTTATCTCAAAAACGAAGTCGGATCATATTTTTTGATATTTTCAATACATACATTATGTCGAGTATTTTATGTATGATTCAATAATATTACACATAAATATTTTGTATACTTGTTATAACCGTATTAATAAAACTAAATGTATTATGTAGTTAAGTTTAGTAAGACCTGAAGAGACGTTATTTTGTACATGTTATTGTTATATTATTTTTATAATGATAACTTATTTTTTTATGATTGTAAGTTATGAATCAAAGCTTATGTTTGCTAAACAAGTTATTATTAAAGTCTTCAAACTAATCATGCTTGTTGCTCTGAAATCGTTGTGAGCTGGAAGTGCAATCCGCTGCTTTTTCATGAACCTTATTTGTAGAGATTAAATGCACGCGATCTTCAATTAGTTTGAAGTTCTCTGCAATTATCATTCTCAACATTTTGCCGGGGCATGTTACGGATTTGTATTTTATTTTACTTATTTATTCCGTATTACCTGTGTGATAATTTAGTATGTAAATTATTTTTATTCTTACGAGAACTATATTTGTAAAAGAACTAAAGATACCAACATAGACAAACAGAACAGCAAGTTAAAGTGGTAATGGACTGTGACCAAGGATGTTGGAACAGTCAAGTTCTGTAGTGAAGGTGGACTCTGGCCGCGGACATACGACCTAAAAAAGGTGAACGCTAGTAAAAGCTTATGAGGAAACCAGGAATCAGGGCAACCTGGTTTTCAAAATGTGTAAGAGCGATGTCTAGCAGTACGATAAGTTACCAAGGGAGAAGTAAAACACGATCAAGGTCTATTCTTTAAGTTTCTTACTCTCGTAGTATAGTAAATTAAATAAGAAGGACGATTTGATTTCAAAAAATAAGTCATAAAATCGTTTCATTGGACAACTTATTGATCAAAGACCCATTTGGTGTTGCGGTTGAGACGTCGACTGCATCACCAAGGGTTCCGGGTTCGGTCTCCGGGCAGTACAAACATTTGTGTGCATTAACATGTCTGTTTGTAATGGTCTGGGTGTTTTCTATGTATAATATGTATGTATTTACAAAAAACTATATAAGTATGTTTATCCGTTTTTGGTACCCATAATACAGGCTTCACGCTTAACTTGGGGCTAGATGGCGCTGTGTGAATGTCAGTGGATATTTATTATTATTTATTATTTAGAGCTTCGATCTATATTTAAGCACATTATACGAGATATATAACATAGGTGTGAGTAAAAGACCCGGTTTACATTCCAGAACTTACAAGCTCTGGACTAAGACGCTCACCTGCTGTGAGTGACATAGCGTGACCATGACAGAATATTCATAGGGACTAACAACTGATAAACAGTAATTATTCTCCATTAATGCCGCACCGCGCCTAATACCAGAGACAACAGATATTAGGTCTCCTATACTCGGTAATTTTACTAGCTACAATTCCCCTTATCCCGAATCACTGAAGTGCAAAATACTTCCATTTAACGGGACGGTATCTGATACTGCAGTGGTACCTACCTAGACGACACAGTACCAAGTCTTCCACCAGTAAAATATAAAGGTTATCGTTCACCCATCACGGTCACGACGACTATTGCGATACAACGCATTAGCTGCTACGCTGTTTAATCTTCAACTTTTTTTTGAGTAAAAAATGAAGGACTACATCAGTTTGTAACGCACAGTCCACTTTGCAATTGCATTCAAGTAGTTAAACTCCGTACGTAATTATTCGCGTTTCTGTTTGCAAAAGGCCCCTGTAGATGTTGGCTCGCTCTCCCGCACGCGCCCATTATTTATCCCGATTCTATCCATTTCCTTTGTCCTGTTTGTTGTGAGAAGCCCGAGGCGGACAAATGTGTGTTTGCCGTGTCTCCGTTTTGCTTGCGGCTAAGTATTTTCGTTCGAGTTGAGGCAAATATTTTTTAAAGTGGCAATATAACTTTCTTATAATTTTTCTGACAGTTCCAATGGTAGCATTCGCTATCCGAGTGCCGTTGTTAGCAATTTTAAAGTTTGAATAATTTCAGTTCGAGAATGTCTGCCGGCAACATTTTTGTGTAATGTTATTTTTATTATAGTTGACTGCTAACAAAAGTTGCGGTGACAGTTTAAGTGAGCTCTTTTTGTGTAGTACCAGTAGAAGTGCGACGAGGAGCTCACTCTAAACTTTTTTAAAACTATAGCAATTCTGTCGGTAAACTTGTACTTGAGATCTAACTAACTAAAATATCAAACTAGTTGCACTAGAAAATTCGTTCGCATGAAAAAGTAGCCTTAGATACTCTTTATTAAATCTGCTACATGCTTAGTGATAGTCACGTTAAAATATAAGTAAGAAGAACTATAAGTTTGGCTATGTGTTAGAGCCCTTTTTTTTAAATGTCATCATATAACTGCCATTACTATAAATATTCTATATCGTGAAGACGAATTAATTATAAGAGAGTAATAATCAGCCATCTGAGTTATAAAGACATATGAGTAGGTACATGTTAACACCGACGACGTAAAAATATATTTAAATTTCGCTTGCCAACGTAGTATTATACTATACTGGAACCAATAATTAATGAACTAATTACTTAGATCAACAACAAACTTATATAACTAATTACGCACTTAACATTTCCAATACAACGATCCTGTCGAACTCCACTGGGTTTTGGAGCTAACAAATTACAAACTGTGAACTTTTTGTGACGTGTCTAATTTGCTAAAGGCGTTCGTGGAATGTTTTCTCTTTATTTTCTAACTGGTATTCTCATACTTAAGACAAGCGTCAACCGAATCGAAACAAATACGGCTAATAGGTACCTACTTTTTTAATTTTTTTACTAAGTTATAAATGAAACGTTAAGAAATTCTTAAGAAGTGCTCATACTTTTATAAATTTTGAACTGCAGTAGTAAACGAACATTTTTTTAAGATAAAAGTAGACAGTCCACTTGGTAGAAATTGATAACCGTCATCTATTAAACAACAGTGGGAGTGAAGAATGGATCAGATAACGGTTTCTTAGTTCGGAATATAGTTTCTTAGTCCATCTGTTTGCTCTATGCGGGACTTGAAAGTAGCTTTGGATAGAACTATACCTAAAGCTAAGTACAGAAAGGTCTAACTATAGACGAAGAAGATTTCAGATTTTAGGATGTTATATCCCTTTAATTTCACTGTCTGTCTTACCCTTCAGCCCGTAATACAGTTATAACCAAGGGATAACTGTTATGGTTGGACAACTTGAGATGAGAGAAGACAACTTGACACATACAATCTCATGCATGTTTCTTCTCATGTTCCAGTAATGAAATAACGCATCTGTATGGCTTCTTACATTAATAAAAATAAATAAATATCCGCTGACATTCACACAGCGCCGTCTAGCCACAAGTTAAGCGTGAAGGCTGTATTATGGGTACCACAGACATCAGTATATACATTAGACTAGACAAGCCGCCAAGTTTATAGGCAGTCCCAGTGTCGCAATATCTTTTCGGTTCTTACCTGTGAAAAGTCATTATGTAAAAGAAAAGAAAAGTGTATGCTCGTTGAGCTTACAGTTCTCGCACTTTAAACGCGACTTGCCCCATCTCCTGTATTGGGAAATCTGTGATGGGTACTAAACAACGGACAAACATACTTATAAAATTTTGTTTTGTAAATACATACATATTATACATAGAAAACAACCTTATAAACAGACATGTTCACGCACACAAATTTTTGTAATGCCCGGGGATTAAACCCGGAACCATCGGTGCTGCAGCTGATGTCTCAACCGCAACACCAAATGGGTCGTCACAATTATAAAAAAATATAAAGCTTCCAGTATATCAATGTGTCTGATAAGCGATTTGGTTTTCCTGTATGAGTCACCATTTTCCGTAACGTAGTATCAACAGTGCGTACGTTATGCGTATTATTCGCGTAACTACCGACTTATTATATTAACTCGTTTAACGACATTCCGCTCATTTCGTAGCAATTCTACAAAAACGGTTTGTTTAGTGTGTTAATAAGTTAATTGATATGTTAGGTTGGATAATCGCATGACTACTGGGCAAACTTAGACTCATTGCGCCATAATTTGTGTAGCTGCGTGGAAGCTCAAACCCTGAAATTAACCTGTAACCTTAAAAATAACCCCTTGTTCATGCTGTTAAATGAAGGAGTTTTTAAACACGTGGTTAATCCATCTGAAGGTAAGTGGTAACTACATATTTCCACGTTTGCTGATTTGCATTAAATAAGCTAGTATTCATTAAGGTTTTCTTTTAGCGAAGAATATCGTTACACATTTTATATACGACTATAGAGAAAATGATATATACAATTCAAAAGATGCTTTAATTTGTATAAAAAGATTGCATTAATAGAAACGAAATATTATACGAGTATTACATAAGTTGGCAAACAGATCATATTTCAGTATAAGTACGGAAGGATGTCGCAATCAGAGCATCTGCGTATCTAAATGGATGCTTACAGCTCAGGTGAATATAATACGACTCTCAAAATGTAACGCATTCAGTGAAAATATTCTTATTTATATTATACGCACAACATTTTACCATTTTTTCGACCCAATCCTTTCCATTTTGAGGTTAGTCGTTGATGGTTTGGTTTAAAAAAAGCTGCAGCAAAACAAGCAGGCTGCTCTGGATGTGGTCACTTTAACTGTTTTAAATGAGAACCCAAAATCTAGCTCCCTGCTACAGATATTATTTTAAATATCTCACAAATCATAACCTTTTATTTTAAATCATTTAGAATTTTAGTTTTAATTTTTAACGACCATATAAGTGGTTGAAATGTCGGTTCTTACACTAAGGGTTCTGGGTTCGATCCCCGGACAGTACAACCATTTGCGTGCATAAACAAGTCTGTTTGTATTGTTCTGGGTTTTTTCTATGTATAATATGTATGTATTTACAAAAAAGATATATAAGTATGTATATCCGTTATTTACTATTACATGCTAAATGCTTAGTTTGGGACTTGGAAGCTTAGAAGGCGCTGTGTGAATGTCAGAGGATATTTATTATTTATTTTTTAATTATTAGTGTCAGAATCGAACGACAAATTTTTTTGAAAAATTCTTGCAACCGTTCAAAAAACTACAGGAACGAGCCAGCTAGGTAAAAAACGACGATTATTTTTGTGCGAAGTGTTCTCTTTAGTGGGCTATTTTAAACAGTGCAATAAAGTTTTATTGAGGAAGAGAAAGATTTCCAGCACCATATTAAGGTCAAACGGACGTTGATAACCTGCCGAAGTTAGCCTGACGTAGAACTGGCGAGGTGCCAGCTTCCCATGAGTGTATACACTTATATACCGAATTAAGGCACGAGAGAGCTGGAGGTACGGTTTTAAAAATGTTTACAAAATTCAAACGCGGTTGAGTTAGCATATTTTTAAATTTTATATTTCAGGGTTCATAATATATTGACATTACATAGCGTACAATTAATTTAGTATATGCATTACATAGTATACAATTTAATTATAGTTTTTAATTTATTTGTATATAGTTGTACCTTGTTAATCTTGAATGTACGAGTATAATGTCCGTTGTAATGAGAATCGAATTGCGTTATTCTCAAAATAAAATCTTAAACACCGTTACAAAAGACAAACTCTATAAGTCGAGTTCATATTCCCAGACTGATTTCACACAAGTCACGGCAATGCAAAATTAAAAATAAATTCCATTAATTAAAATTAATTATGTTATTTGCATACAACCTTATCAAAACATTCGTTATCACCCTTGTAAATGACCAATTTAAACACAAAAAGTTTCCGATTGAATAAAATGTAAGGCGTAAATATTTAAGAGGCTTGATTGATAAGACAATCGAAATTTCCAGCAACCGTCACGGCAGTTGCTCCAACTTTGATTCATGAATACACAAATCCTTTGTTTATTGCTTTTGCTTGGCTTCGTTATTCGTTGCGATTGTAGACTTGATGGTAAAACATTGTGTCAACCGTATTGTTTTATTTTATAAAAGAAGTCTTTTTGTGATAATACGTTTCAATATGTTTTACAATGCCACATTCAGAAATGTGCTTCTCCAAACTGTAGCTTAAGCAAAATGGAATACGAAGGCTGAGTTTGAGAAAGCCTGTGTATGCAGTAAGACGTTATAAATGGTACATGGATAATGATAAAATTAAAAACAAAGCAGACACCTAGAGAGTTGAAAATAAATTGATATTGTATTTAAATTGACTCCGTTGCAATATACGTTTTTTTTTGCATATGTACCGTATTTAAATATCCCCCGTTAATCTTCGATTTTATATCATATGCATACATGGATTATTTTCAACGTTATACAAGTTTATGAAATTATTTACTGTATGAAACGTATTTAGTTGTATTTAAATACAATCTATATGTTACAAAAAAAAATTGTCAGCACAATGAAAACAATACACAGTTCACAGGTGCCGCGGTTCCCTCCACACGCGAAACACAAATATGTAATGCTAAAAAAAGCCTTTCTATAAATATAACACGGTGCGTTAACAAGCCGTGAACACACGCGGACCCGCCCTTCTGCCCGTCACATGTTTAGTTATGGCTTTTTGTTTACACCGTCTAAAGTTACAGTTACATGAGGTAAGTCTAATTTACCCAATCCTGTCCCGGAAAATAACACTCGAATAAGACCGATGGGCATATACTTTTAGTTCTCACCTCTTTATAGTGTCTAAGTAGATTCCATCGGTTTACGTTTGTATGTTTTGGGAAGATATTTAATAACAATGAGTGCTAAACGCAAACAGATTTTAAAATCATAACTTAAAGGACTTACAAATTCCCCTCTGAGAAATCTTATTATTTTGTTAATAAACATAACACATTTTTCTTCATAGTTAAACAGTCTCAATGCAGTCTCATCAAACTAAGAGAGACAATTCAAATGTGACATAAAATCAAATTTAAGTCAGCGGCGACAAACATCAAGCAAAAACAACAATAACACGAAACTGCAATCAAAAACCTCCCGAGCCACACATTTGTCGGCCCCTAGGAATCGAGATAATAACGACGCCAACCGTGACTTTCTGTTCAAAAAGTTAACACTGAGCCCTCGAGACAGACGCATGCATAATTTGAATAAAACACATAAATTGACCAGAAACTGGCTTGTTTGCCAACAAACTTAACCGAGCTAACTCTGAGTGCCGAGTTGACATGTTGTGCGTCGGTTGACTCCGCAATATTTTTGGTACCCAAGTCAGACTTAGGGGTTCGTTAAACAGAATTAGGGAAACCACAGAAAAGAAGCCAAAGGCGCCAACTAATAAAGTCTACAGTTTGTATCATATGAACTCTGAGCGATGTAAACTCGGATATAATTAGGTATGTAGTTAAATATGCAGACTTGTTTAAATTTAATTGACATAGTTATTTCAGTTCCTACACAGATTTCCGGGAAAGACAAAATGTCCACTACATTGCACATTTTTACCTATAATATGCATTCGTATGAATGAATAGTACCTTAAACAATTTTGCATATTACGAATGCAACATGTGAATTATGTAATACCCAATACTATCGCAAATATATTTTATATTCCAGTGCGTTAGTAATTAGTACTCAGTAAACATATTCAGCGACAACTTACCCCGAGGGTAATGTATTACACAAAAGCATTGGGTCGGACGACATGATTATACAGAAATTCTAAATTTGTCCAAACTCTGGTAAATATAGTTCCACGTTATTGTAAAAGCAAATCGCATTTCAGATACACATTCCAAAGATTGGCTCGAGTGAATACGTATTTATTCCAGTCTATATATCAGGAATACGTAGATTTGTCGCATCCTATCAAAATTCAAATGTGCTATTCAGGTGGATTTCAGTGGCGCGAAATCACCGTGAGTCACGTTCCTTTACACGATTTCTGCGGAGATCCTTTTAGCATAGCTGCGACTTGACAATGGCTAGGGATGTGTACGTACACGCTTTGTAAGTACGTAGTTAGTCGTATATGTTTTGGTATATTGTGAGTAGCGTGGCTTAGATAGATACTAAGCATTATGATCTGATATCAAAGTATTTTGTATTACTGAGTTCAATGGTGATAAAGGATCGGGAATGGTAAACTATTAAAAATATATCTAGAGTATATTAGTATATTGATTTATATTATAGTTACAATACTTTCGTATTTTTCTTTATTAAAAATAAATGAATAAATATCCATTGACTTTCACACAGCTCCATCTCGTCTGTTGCCGGACCGCGTTGGGACTAATAAATTACCACTCCATTTGTTAGTTTCAGACAGTCAAAAGACGGTCGAACGACGAATTATGGCTCGCTACGCCCCCATATCTATTTCCAGGTTTATGATACTCCAGTGTACCGTTACCTTTGCCTACAGTTTTCTCACTTTGTCTCAGCATTTTTTCTCGGATCCATTACTGTCGCAAGCTCCACTATCCCCAGAGGAATCATCCAGGAAATTCATTAATAAATACTTTCTCCGTTCCGCGGAGAGAAATTTGCGAAAAAAGAAACTACTTGTATTAAGTAAAGAGTTATGCAGAAGACTGGTGCTTGTGAAGTATAAGTACCTATACTATATAGACGTGTTTAGGGATTTGTAAATGAAGTTGTAATCGTAGTTTTATCACTTTTATGAATCTTGTACTTAACATTTTCTTACACTATTAATAGAGTAGAACTCCATAATGATCATAATAAAACAATAATTAACGCGAGAAAAAGCGAATCTTAAATGTAAACATTTTGTTTTTCAACATACCTATGTAAGTTTAAGGTATTGTTCATATATTGTTTTCTAATTTGTTTAAATTGAACAAGTTAGAAAACAATTATAAATGGTTGTTTTTAATATCCTATACTTTCATCCTTTACTTTTTAAGTAATAGAGTCAATATTTAATTGGACTGGAATTATTTAATTGAAATTAAGCTAAAGATATGTTCACAGGTGCGTCGGTGGCTCAATGGTGTGGACTGTCGCCTTCCTAGTGGGAGGGCTGAGGTTCAAATCTTGACACGTACCAATGTATTTTCGAAAATATATGTACGTTATCCGTCGCTCATACGGTGAAGGAAAACTCGTGAGGAAACCTTCATGCACGCATGCGAAGAGATTCAAAGGTTGTGTGTGAAGTCGTCCAATCCGCACTGGGCCCGCGTGGACGACTAAGGCCTAATCACCCTATACGGGTAGGCTCGTGCCCCTCGGTGGGGACGTTTAATGAGCTGATGATGATGTTCACCGTCTGATAAAAAAAATATATGTTCACATTCTTGGTTTTCACGAGATGGGTCGTCGTACTGAAACGCTCGGTGTTGACATTACAGTCTCAGACACACATGAGCTGTTCTCTAACATTCTCATGAGATTAGAAACTTATTTAACTTACTCCAAGAACATAGAACGCAGTATGCATACAGATTGCCGCGACACTAATTATTAAAGTTATCAAAACTGAAGCTCTTGCTTCGAGGTGTAAGCCGAGATGCTGTGTTATTCCTTAAATAATTCACCCGCATTTCAAATATCCCCCTTATTTCACCGTCGCTCATTTTAATGATATGTTGTTTTAAATTTTCTTCGCGCGATCCCGGCACGAGCGAGTTAATAAACAGGATCATATGTCGCCGGCGGCTTATAAACGATGCCATTTCAGCGTGTTTGTAATCTGTTCCTAGCGAATTGTGTTTTTGCCAAGGGTAAATTGTGGGTATGCGTATTCTAAGGTCGTAATAACGCGGCTGCGAAATTGTTTAATATTCATGTTTATATTGTAAATTATACCTATGAGAACAAGTCATTATTTATATATATAAGTGCTATGCATAGTCAGTAGACAAATTAAGATAGGATTGCTTGCAAACGACTTGAGTATGCATGAGTAAACTAATATCACTTGTTTCTTTGGAAGATGTTACAGGCTAAAATAACTATATGCTGAAGTTAAAAGCGTTTTATCTCCAGTATCCAGTATTTCCTAATGTTTTCGCAATTGGTTATTATGATAGAGAAATATTAAAACACCAGCGGGTTGAAGTGGCACTGGCTTATATACTTTGACACTGCAATAATAATTAAATAAGATCTGATACTTTTATCCATTAACAGTTTACCTGCCAGTGTGTCTTCTCTCTTTGGGTCAATATTATCATGAGTATGAATATATTTGATCGAACAAATGACCTCTTCGTATTTCTATATAGACGACGATATCTGCTCAATCGGCTCATATAGACTAGGTCTATATAATATACAAAGAAATCACCATCAAATCAACGTGGCTTCTATGCATCTCTCTCTCTTCAACTATGGTCCACTTGCTGGATATCGGTCTCCCCATTTTGGCGATCTCAGTCCACTGCCTGACATAAGTTTCCCTATTATGCGCTAGAAGGACTGTGTCCTTCGTATTCGTTATCCAGCCTTCATCAGAGACCTTTCGCAAGTCGCCTGACATTAGCCCAAAGGACGTCGTAGGCACTTATTATGACGATAATTAATTTTAAACAGATGTTTATTATGTATTCTGAAATCATGAAATATAATATGTTGCTAAAGAACTACTTACAATGAAGAACCACACGTAAGATTTCCCATACAGACGGTGCTTGTATACTTCGCAGAGGACCCTTCTAGCGGCTACCACGTAGAACAGGCCCACGATAACCCGAGCGTCCTGGCGCCGAAGGTTGCGCACAGCGTCTGCGGTCGACAGGAAAGACTGGCGGGTCACGATCTCTATGCTTCTTTTGCAGTGAGCTTCCAAATCTTCAACGGTCTGAGAAAAATAGATGAGTGAAGATGATAAGTTCAAACACAGCAAAAAGGGTTATTCTTAAAACGATGTCTATAACTAACGATAGTCTCGTTCGCTGTTCGGCAGGATGTAGATATTCGTTAATGACGGCTCACAAATTTGACAGTTTGTACAAACAACTCATAATAATCTAGCGGATGGCCTAAATGGTAGTAAGTAGCAACTGTCTCTGTAATACACCCGAGATACAATCATAGACTACAATGAATTTTGTTAAATTACGACGTACAGATCTAAAAATGTAAGAAGATGTTACGATCTAAAGTCACAGAATGACATGATATTGACACAAGTATGATACCAGAAATAACAGTCTTATGGTGGGAGCCATGAGATTTAGGTGCTCACGACAGACGACGTATACACTGTTACCCTCAAGTAAACTTTTACGCAATGTTAGGCGTACAAAAACACCGTAATGGAAAACATTCACCAAACACCTCTATTATATATTATCGCCGCGCTCTTTATCACGAGCTGTTTTCGCTGAACTTCGTGAAAATATTCGCGGGCGGCGTTGAAAGCAAAACAGCGGAGAAAGAACGCTTGAAGCTCACTTATGCAGAAAAACCGGAGGGCGCACTAATTACATTGAATCCAGCGTGAAAGGCCTGCCCATTCATTGCGGGCAACTATACAGTCTGCAGCCCTCGTTACGCCCGCATGCGCTTTATAAATAGGTGTTTTCAGCTTGCAAAAAGTTTACACAAATCCCTTGCAGCACGAGCTGCTGTGAATACGTAGGTAAGCATGTGATTGCAAATGCATCAAAAGAATTATACTCGTATATTTGTTTATGTGCTAGGAAGACGACAGCTGTTTGTACCATAAGTTAAGTGATATCGCAACATAAAGATGGTACGATAGATGGACTGAAAAAAAGAAATATGGGGTGGGAAAGGTAGTTCTGGGCTTCAAAATAAAGCAAAACACATTGCACTGTGTCGTGTAGTACCGGTTTTCGAAGCTGTGGTATACCTCTGGTGAAGCATGCCTTTTCGTGCCGCAGCATGGCTCGCTGACTTGCTTAGAACGACATAATAAAGAAATACATATCACGACATACTTGTGTAACGATAAGAATTCATTTAATACCTATTAATCATCGAATGTATGAAAATTGTATTCATGGACATTAACGCCTAAGTAAGGTGAGGCCTCAATAACAAAGTCTATTGTGTCATTTTAGTTGTTTCAGAATCAAATATACTTGCCCGAGTACTTGGTGAATCAAGTATCCATTGACATTAATACCGGCCTTCTATTTCTCTATATGAATGTCAATAGTAGCACATGTGTATGCGTAATCATAGGTGAACAATAAACTAATTACACACACCAAATTCACTATGACATGTAGAGAGCGACGTAATTATGAATGAAAATTATGCCCAAGTGAAGAATGGGCATAATTTTGCACCGGACACTATTTGAGTGAGATTGTGCATGTAGTTAGTTTATTGTTTATCTAAGTTAATAATATTGAAAAAGACTCGACAGAGAAGTCAAACGGAAGCCGAAAATATGTTTTGAAGATCTGTTTTGCAGTTAATCATGAGTTAATATAAATCAACATTTATACATCATCTAAATTAATGTTCCGAGCAAATGAAACTACTCCGAAATATTAATGTTTTAGTCTATAAGAATCCAGGGAGTTCAATGTTAAACAATCTAACTACTTAAGTGTGCAGAAGCAAACCTCCTTTCCCTACAAAACGTGCAAAACGAAAAATTGAATTCAAACTGTGAAAGAAAAACCTCTGGCGGAGTAAAAGCAATCTTCAAAGCACATTGCTAAATGTTACGTCTAAAATAAACATCTTGAAAAGAATTCCCTCTCTTGTAAGCAGCATCTTATATCACTGCACAATTTGAATAAATACAGTTATTTCCATAGAAGTTCAAATGGGACTGTATAGGCAATTGGATTTACTAAGTATCTACTGCTCTTCTACGGTTCTTAAGTATCCGATCTCTGAATTAGCACAATCGAAATATCGATTACGCCTTCTCCCAAAGTCGACTTCTTTCTTTCTTGCATCGTTACCTTTCATCAGGTCAGTTCGCAGTTGAAGTTCTAAAATCTTTAGTAAAAAAGGCTTGCTGATTATTATAAAGCCCTATTTATTACACGTAATCAGTTCAGTCACTTGTTGGAATTGGCGTTAATATGGGCTTATATATCTTAAGATAGGGTTGCGTAAAATGAGATTCAAGAGTTATATTATTGTATGAAATAAAGGGATTATAATAGTAATAGAATTTTATTTTCAGCTAAATATATCAGGCTATAAGTTACTGATGGGCATGATAAGTGTGAGAGAAAATATATATTAGACATTGTTAAAGGAGTCTTTGTATATAGCAATCACAATGAAAGCCTGTTTTTATTAGAAAACTCACTTAAAAATATAAAAACAGTTAATTTCAATATGCTCTCAGGAATAAAAATAGAAATTAAGTTGGGTGCAGGCTGCTCAGGACCGAGATGGTTGGCGCTCATTGGGGAGAGGCCTATGTTCAGCAGTGGACGATGGTGGGCTGATTGATTGATAAATATATCAGAAAAGTATGTCATGAAATAAAAGATGGTTTGTTACTCACAACATAACTTACAAGCGTTTTAGGGTATAAAATTGCTTAACTTCTCTAAGAAGTGCATAACTTTTTAATATTATGTGACTTACGTATGTATTATAATAATGATATGTAGTCAGAATTCTGAAGAATTTGTAAATTTCAATTAAAGCCTTTCACAAAATTCAGTAACATGAGTTTATATAAGATATGCTAGCGATCGTTGTCTCACCAAGTATTTGCGACTATTCCTTGTTGGCAAAATGTTTGAGTTATGCACAACTTTCATTTATTGGGTCAACGGATTACTAGATCTTTCTGTGTATTTGAAGAAGGCTCGGATTGGCTTAATGCGCACACTATTGGGCAAATATTGCGAGCAGCTTTAAAGTATTTGAAATTGGATTGCACGAGAGCAAACGAATTCTTCAAATTCTACCATGCGACATTACTTTTGTCTGCAATAAGCTCTAGAGAAATTGTGTCATATCCAATGATATTCTGTATATATAAAAAAAAACTTTTTTCTAACGTTCAGTACACATAAATTTGCCTTTTTAGATATTAGCTTTCACACCAAGACTTGTGGTTGTAAATAGGTATGTGTGGTGCGTTACACACATTAATTCAGGAATATATTGGTACAAGTCATGATTTATAAAATTGCTTTTGAATAACTGGCGAGATTTTTCAAACAATTACAAAGGTTTTTTTAAAAATTAATACAACTATATATTGTTGTTGATTTAATAATACATTTTTAATTTTAATGCTCAGGCACGATATTATATATTAGCATTTTAAGCATCATTAGACAAAAAGCACACAAAATGTTATGAATGGCTTTACTTACCTTGGGTTAGTAACCTAACGGGTGATGCTATTAAAATAATACTATTGATTCAATGAAATGAATACCTTTTACGGCACAAGTTGACACTGTGATAAAGCTATGCCTGGGAATCTCTGGCTTGCTGCTTTCTACTAAAGCAAGCGGACAGGGATCTAATTTAGCTAGTTTTAAATTCGATCGTAATTGTGACTCAATAGTTATATGTCAGCTTTCAAACTAACGATAAACATGTCGAGGATTAATTAATGTCCCAATTGTTGGTAGAAATTTTAAAATAGTATTCTGCTACTGAATTTACGTGCGTTTGGCAGTAGATATTATGGTATATAATAACTATTGATATACAAGTGGTTTGAAAATAGAGGAATAAAAACTAAAAAAAACAGTTCAAACTACTCAAGCATTCATAAAATGGTAAATAAATTTACAATAATTAAGATCTACTAGATTAATGTCTCAGTTTAGGAAAATGAAGTTACATTTTAACACTACGTTACCTTATACAGAGTAGAGTGTATCCTATTCTCTATACTTAGTAATATAGTGTATAGGTAGATACTACCCGCCCAAAAAAAACAGTCGCCCTGAAGAAGTTTTTCCCAAACTTAAGACCAAATGATTTGTGTGCAAAGTTTGGCTTGTTTATTTAATTCCATAAATCTTACGCTGCGTCTAAATATTCAATTATATTGTTATTTATTCCGTAAATATTATTTCTGTTAAACAGGAGCACAGTTATAAATAATATTGTAAGAGTAATAACGTATAATGGGATGTCCAATTTCTTGGACGCACTACGAGCTTAGCGGCTATGTGGGGATTTAGCGAGGAAAAATAAACTTCAGATACAACCCATTTATCATGCAAGGCTGTGGCTTTATCCCACCAGTGATTATTCTCTTTTTATGATTTTGCATTCGCGTTATTAAACTTTTTCATGTTTTATGATAGCTACTAAGTAACAGCTTTTCCTAACATAGTCCGCTGCCGTACAAAGGTATCCGGCTTGCGACAGACATCCCGGTCTGCCGCTTTCCTCAGTGATCTTTCACGAGTCATCTGATTAACTTGTGAAATATGTCGGTAAATATAGTTGAAAGACAGACAGGCAGACATAAAATAATTTCTATTTTAATCCCTGAGAGCATATTGGAATCAACTGTTTTTATATTTTTAAATGGGTTTTCTACGGTTTTAACTGTTTTTATATTTTAAGTGCTATTTTATACTCACATGTGACTCCAGTTTCAATGCACAGTGCTTTAATTACGATATTTAGGTCAGAACTCGGGTAAATTTGTAGGACAACAATATTGCGCAATATTGAAACTCATGTTTACATTTCCTTTATCACCAGGCCAACCTCTTTCCGCAGATAAAACATATTGCGTATGCCACAGTGTTAAATTGACACATACATTTTAAATGTTATTTGTTCTGGATGTTTTATTAATTAACCTAAATTCGATTCAGGTTAGAGTTCGAGAAAATTAATATTTTAACCTTAGCTGTAGTTACGTCATAAAACGATTGTATATAATGCACAAACGAATTTTTTCGTTCGCTTTTATGTTCTTATTTATAAACGAGTAGGTAATGTTTACATAAACGAGTCGTGTCGTTATTTCATTTTTTTATGAACACCAGAATCGGTGTCCACATTTGTCACAATACACAGACATGTTAAATTCATATAATACACCCGATTGATTTCCAATCCAGTGTAATCGGTAGATTCACTGAAAGTTAATCACGGAGAACGTTTTGTCTATGTGCAGACAAGGCTTAGCGTGTCATACTCCACTCGAAGTCGATACGAACAAGCATTCGGCTTATCGAACACACCATGTCACGCGAACCGATACACGTATACTCCAATCACACGAACGGATATCACTTATATTATCACTCGATATTCCACAAGTTAAATAATTCGACGCTAATGAAAAGTAAATACACAAGAATAAAAGATGTTTGCGTTCTGTATTCGGCATTAGACGTCACCACGAATAGCTTACTGCTAGATAACGTTTTATGATCGTGGAAAGCTTATATGACGACTGTAGACAGAGTGAATGAATAATATATTTGAATTCGACTATAAAATGGCGGAATTTTATCGGTTGGAGACGGGGATGGGCTGACGCACTCGTTCGTGATTCAACGTAGCCACAATTACTTTCTTATATATCTAGTGTAAACTTCAGAAAAGTTGTTCGCGAGAGGTAGTGCAAATACGATATCTGGAATAGAAGATAGAGATAGATGTTTTAGACTATTCTTGTTGGTAATTGCAACGGCAGTGATTAGTACGGTTCATGATTGGTTTTGTTATGATATTGCTATTTTTAGTCACTGTTTTAACTGTGACTTTTTAAAAGCGTGTTGCTAGTTTGAATAGGTCAGTACTGAATTGTATGCCTTGAAATAACGTTCCAAATTCGTGAGTAAATAGCGTGACATAGGTTTATAAGATATAATTTAGTGATAACATATTATATTTTTATTTATAGTTCAATCAGTAAAAGTAAAATTGAACTTGTTGTTACATTTTATGATATATTTTCTACTAAAGCAACGTTGTTTGTTTATTGCAAAATATTTTCCAATTTTCGTAGCGAAATTGTGTTTAGAGAGATGCGCTTCACCGAGTTACACATCTGGTCGGTGTTGAGGGATGGGAAAACGGTTTCAGCTATCAAGAAAGGAGTGAAGATCCTTCAAAATTTACATTGGTTGTTTATATAACCAAATTAAACTTAGAAGGAACTTCGATCTCACGTGTTTGGCATGCAAATGAAATGTTAGTACAGGTATTATTCCAGGGGATATTGTAGGAGATAAAAAAAGCGCAACATAATATTTTTGGTTAAATATTTTTAAACGTTTCCTGACACTGATAACTGCCAAGTATTTATACTTCGAGTCGAGACGCACATTATTTTATCATTCAATCAAATCATGAATTAATATCTATTCATATGCACATACCGGAACAACAAACCAAGGCTTTGATACTGTTTACATAATTTTATTGTTATGTAGTCTTTAGTGTAATACGAATATGTCATAGTTGCAACACAAGTATAATATAATACACGATAATAAAAATTAACCTCACATTGATTATTAACTCCAAAAATATTTTTGCAAATCCATTGTTTTGAAATGAAAAAATTAAAATAATATAATAATTTGTACTCACCGAGATGAAAACCTCCTCAGCTTGCTGCAGGATAGCAATGCGTGACCATCCGAATTTCTGCATAAGCTTGATCCTGGTTGGGTTATGTACCGTGGCAGATGGATGTGTTCGGAACAAAGTTGGGAACCGCGCCCGGTCCGAAAGCGCTGGAGATGACGCACCGTAGCATAACTGCAATAAAACAAAATACGTTGATTCTACTATGATTATGGAAGTCAAGTATAACCATATGTAGATGTATGTATAGAAGTTAGTTTGTTGATATACATGTTGTTTTTTTTTTTAGTTTTCAATGATAAAATAGATGTTAAATATTGGATAGGGTTAGCCATGTGTGGTTTATTTTTCTGCATTTTTAATTATACTCCAATACTCTATAATGCGCTAACCTTATTACTGGATTTTCCAAAATGTACTTATTTTTTAAAATTTTCAAGCAAAGAACACACTTATTTCATTTAAAATTAAAATGTATTTATTATTTAAAAAGTCATGGGCTGCTAATGTCCACTTAAACCACTTTCCTCAGCCTCAACAAGTGGCTGGATTTTCGGTTCAATTTAATTTTACGGTAGAAAGATATGAAATCGACCACGCCTGACCTGCGAGGACTCGAGGACACTCACCTACATCTGCCCTCTCGAGATAAGATATTTCATGAAAAATTATATTCCAGAACCATAATTACTACAGTAAAATTGCTAGTCTACTTATCAAATTGATTATTTTACAAATGCCATATCATTAATATATAGGGATTATGAAAGAAATTCAATTTCAAAATAAATGTTTCGCTTTAAATGAAGAAATTGTAAAAAATATATTTTTTGCAAGAAATGTTTAATTTCTGCTTTTTCTTTACCATATTTACGTTGTATTTTATAAATACTTACAACCATAAGATTCCACATTTTGGCAGCCTCAGCGACTGTCGTACACACGGTAGAACAACCAGCTAAGAGCAGCAACTTCTGCGGTGGATTGTACAGAAGGTTGTACATAACGCTTGCACCAAGCCCCGGTTCGCACTGTGACACAACAAACATTATATTTCACCGTGTCGTATTGTTAGATTAGAATACAACTGTTCATAACATATCTTAGACATATCGCAGTCCACTTCTGGACATAGGTCTCCTCCAATTTACGACCGATATACCGGTCTTCCGCTTTTCTCATCCAGCCTGCGGCGTCCTACGCTACGCTTGCTACGACGCGCTCTCCACTCCAAAACTCTTCTGCTCCATAACATGGGTGCCGTAAAAGGCGACTGAGGGACAAAACACGTAACCAAAGACAGCTAGCAGAGCTTTCTTAGGTTATACCTAACTCACCTTTTAGAGGAGCTGCCTATACCGTAAAAATATGGCAAAACGCCTTTTCTGCTGTGAAGGAGGTACTAAGTCCAGCAGCGGTCTAACAAGGGTTGTTAAAGTAAATAATGTCTATGATGACCACTGAAATGTGCAGTTTACTCAAACAATGTATCTTAATTATGGCATGATATCCGACACAAACTGCATTCTTACAAATTCGTCAACTACACACTGCTGAGTCTTGAATCTACATATAAAAAAGTACGCATTTATGCTACCTACGAGATCACTTTGTAGTAAATGGCAATCCAAAAACAGGAACCATCGCATTGCATTGCGAAATATGTGACGATAAGGTGTCAGTCTCGGTATTAAGTAATAGAAAAAATAGCTTGGGGATCTTTAAGATAAGTACATGGTGACTTAAGTCGATGAAAAGTTTCCTCCATGAAAAGAACCCTCTTCGAAGTTTTGTTTTGAATATTGTTTGATAGTTGGCAACACGCTATTGATGTCTGCCCAAATCCCCGAAGAGGAAAGTTCTAAAAAGCAGTAAAATATTTTACAAAGCATTGTATCATAACATATGTATAATCAATACTGCTGCATTATTCAACTGAATTATCTCCATGAGCTGCAGTTTGGTATTAACGAATTAACAATTTACAATGTAATCATTCTGATCCAGGCATCGTTGAAATTGTCTCTTTTTAAATTTCATTTTTGAAAGACTCGTCCTGTGTATGACCAGGGCTGAAATCTACGGGTGACTTTAATAGCAAATGAGTTGGCGAATATTCCATTTGAATTTAAATTATATCCAATTTAGTCCCAAAAAAGGCATATGTGTCAGTTGAAGCTATCACCAGTTCAGGCACACCTTTTAAGTGGAAAGAATCTGGGGAGCCAGATGGATGTTACCAGCTTTACGCCTACCGGGAAACAATTCACTAGCCTGTCATAATCTATACAGAAATTAAAGGATCTGGTGTCTTTGTTAGTAATTTTTTCTTTTACGAAAAACTTTTTCTTTTTAGCTCTAAAAGATACCCCGAGCATAGCTACATACCTACATACACATACATACATAGGTACATACTGAATTTTTAAAAACTAGTAAACGTTCGTGGTGCATGAGCGAGGAAGGAAGCCTCCCCGAATGTATACCTAAAGAATCGGATATCGGGCGCACCCTGGCAACAGTAAGTAATTCCAAAACTAACTGGCAAATCCTTTTACCACGATGGCGTGATAATATTTTGCTATAGATACACTAAGAAGAGGTAAAGGTTAGAGTAGGACTTTGCCCAGCTCCATACTTAAAAGGTGTTATGATGAAGGTTCGACCTAAAAGTTTCATAAAACCACAAATGATTTGTGTGGAAACCTCGCAACAGGGATCGCAATACAGAATCAACAATAAAAAATGGCGCATAATAAATTAAAATGAGCGCCCACCGAGAGCGAGAGTTAAATATTCTTATTACAATGGATGAAATATTAAAAGAATAATTACAGGCCTGTGGGTCGGATCACGAGCCAGGCTTTCGGGCCATTCGTTTTGTTTTCGTTTCATTATACGCTCCTTAATATAACAGCCTACTTAGATGTTGTTTTTTATTTATTTGATCACTTTGTTTTTTCTGAAACCCTGCCTACGAAATTAGCGTTATAACTACAACGGCGATAAAATATTTTTTATAAATAGCTAGAATAACTTTTAATAATAGCATTTGTCACCCAATTCGGTAGATATTACATCTCTTTTACTCAGTAATTTCACTATTTTCAATGCACTCTTCCCGAATAACAACAGTTAACGACTCAGACCCAAGTACTCTCACGATAGTTCAAATAGGGATGTACTCCGAGGTCTTGATGCGGTTTTCCTTATGACCAAGCAGCTGGTATTAAACAGCATAACAAAGATTTCATATTTGCTTTTGTACCTATAAACTCGTAAAATAGACTTCATACACCGTTTTTCCTAGTGAGCTTCTACGGCTTAAAGAAAAAATAATTATTTAACCAATTTCTATGAATCCCGGACTACAGATATAGGTACTTAAATCACGGTTTCTTTAAGAAATTATTTAGATTGAGTTATCTACGACTATCCTTCAAAAACTTTACACCACTCTTTACACCAACTCAAATACAAGCATTTATCAATATTGAATTCTATCAATATTTTAAGGAACAAACATACATAAAAAGATCGTAAAACAAAACGCATAAACATATGAGGTTTCAGAACGTATTCCGTTTATGGTTTAGTGACAGCATGGGACTACGTGATTTTACGCATAGTCACGTTTTAGGGCAACAATAAAAACTCGATCATACCGTGCAGGGTTCAAAACGATGTGACATAATATGTAATCGCGTAATTCTTTTTGGACATACCTATTTAATATGGATGAACATATTAAACTTGCTTTTTTGAGAATACATAATACTTAGGAACATCCAGCCCAATATGAACATATGCGCTAAAATGATTGTGTCGCAAGGGGATCGAACTTGAAACCTTTGGTGTGATTGCCGACTTTTCAAGCAAAATATCGGATATACCAATGTCACTCCAAATCTTAACACATTTGCGGATGATTCTTAAGACACAATAAATAAATGAATTTCCACTGACATTCATACAGCGTCATCTAGCCCCAAACTAAGTATTAGCCTGTAATATGGGGTCGAACGAACATTATTCATAGAAACACCTACACATTATACATAGAAACATCCAGACCATTATATACGTTACAGTTTCATGCACACAAATGTTTGTATTGCCCGAGGATTGAACCCGGAATCCCTGGTGTAGCGGTCAACGTTTCAAACATTACACCAGATGGGTAGTCAATACACCTATTTTGTTGTTAAGATGGCTTCTGTCCGGGATCGTATAAAAATATAATCTTTTATTACACATTATTTGGGAAGCTACGGCTCGAACTCGGGCTACTTGTATTACTTAAAAACTGTTCGTCCCACCTTCATCACGGTTGCGAAACGACAAAGTCATATATTTTAACTGCAATTTGTAAAAGTAAGGGGTTTGATAGTAAGGGCCATAGATTTAGAAGCCTGGATCCACATAAGATCTGATTATTTTTACAGGGCAACATGCAATCGTCTCGACAACATATAAAATGAAAATGATTTCACTAGGATACGAATATCTTACAAAATGCTGGCTAAATATAAAACTAAGGTTATTCAAATTCGAAGCCGATTTGAAATAATAGAGATTTGGTATTACGTCTGAGATTTGATTAGGGGCTTAGTGAGTAAAACCTTTGCCTGCTGCCAAAGTAGTGATAAGTATAAAAGGGTTTATGTATATTCAGTGGCGGTTTCAATGCTTTTGTTTTATAATATTTGTAAAAGATTTTATTTTACACATTAGGATGTGTAGTAGACGCAGGGTAGTTTCTTGGGGCGGATTTGAAACATTTTGGGTCATTAACCGCGCCCACATTGTTACTAACTAATATATACATTTGGTTACACACTTAAATTAAAAAAATATATCTACACAATTTTTAAGACACTTCAAGTAAAGTGAATTTTGAGGTACGAGTACAACCACCTTATACTCTCTTGGTTTTATTTATCTTGTCCAATTATTTACCGCAATGTGCAATCGGTTCGTTAACTCTATTGGGTCTTTATTTTACCCCCTAATCCGCTTTGGATTAGGCACTGAGGGTCACGGCTTTCCCGTGATAGGTTTGTGATTAAATGGGAACCCAATGTAATATGTGAAGGTATAAGAATTAATAGTTTGAAAATAGTGTTCCAAAGTATGTTTCATTAATCATTACACATAGTACAGTTTATAACGTGTCCTCAGTTAAATTAGTTTTACGTTCAAAGCGTTCATAAAAATAGCATTTCTCTTCTTTCTTCTCTCTCTTTTCAACCTATTGCAGTCCACTGCTGGCCATAGGTCTCCTCCATTTTGCGCTAGATATCCCGGTCCTCCGTCTCATCCAGCTTCCATCAGCGACCTTTCGCAAGTCGTCAGTCTATAGAGAAGGGCTACGCAACGCTTGCTAACATGCGGTCTCCACACCAGAACTCGTCTTTTCCAACGGTTATCGGTTTTCTTTTACCGGTGGTAGATTCATTAAAAATAACTTCTTGACGATTAAAAAGTGTCATGTAATGATTTATTTGAATAAAACATTTTTGAGTTGAGTTGACTTTCACCGTAAGATCGTTGGATAATTTATTATATAAAAAATTAAAAAATATTATTATATTAATCGGTACATTATAATTTCGAAAATTTGAAAATACATTGGTTCGTGGCGGGATTTGATCCTGGACCCTCTAGATTGGAAGTCAACAGTCCACACTAATTAGCCACGACGCTCTAAATCCTAATTAGGAACTGATGGCAAATGTGACTTAAATATTTCGATTGACGTGTTTGTGTATTTGTATGTTATTAAATAAGAAAATTGTTTTTCATTTTAAGATCTTTAAAGTTTACAAGATTATTTTAAAGTACTGCGTATACATTTTGAAATTATATAAAAAAATCCGTATTTGCGTGTATATTTTGCGAGAATATAGCATAGGTTTAATGCAATAGGCCAAAATACCGTGCAATATAAATATCTTTCAAATTACCCAATCCTGGTAACATCAAACAGTAACCTTGGTACTGACATCTCTCCTCTTAAATATTCACTAGCTGCGAAGTGGGTGGAAGCAATCAAAGTCAAGTAATCTAATCAAATTTGATATATTATTAAGAACAAGGCTGTTGTCGACGTCTCATGAAACCAGTAATGGCAAATAGCCCAATCTAATCATAGAAATGTCTATACTAAAATGAATAAGCTCTCGATCAATACGACGTTATAATCTTTATCACTCCCACTCAGCGAAAAGAGTCACTTTAAACATTAGATTATTAATACCTAGTTATATTTACTCTAAGCTTTCAACATTGAAATTTGATGGCATGTTTTCTCCTGATCCAGTCAAATAAACAAATCTGTGACTAATCTTACCAAAGATTGTTTATATTGCAGTTTCAGTAATTTATTAAGATTGTTTTTAGGTTTAGAAGAAATTTATATTTTTATTATATTTCAATGTAATATGGATAAATTTTAATATCAAAATATTCATTGTTAACCTAGATATTAACAAATAATAATAATAATTAATCAATACTAACAACTAAAAAAGCCAAAACGTGCAAATACAGGGGTCTAGGCTCTGAATATGACTTTGTCCCATTCGGTGTCGAGACCCTTGGTCCGTGGGGCCCTAGCGCTATTAGGCTTTTTAAAGAAATTTCCAAACGATTAGTCGACCTTACTGGAGACCGAAGATCTGGCAGCTACCTTGGTCAAAGAATTAGTTTAGCGATTAACGCTGCCAGTGTCTTCGGAACTTTACCAAAGTGGGGTTCTTTTAATTATTTTATTTAATTATTATATATTTTTTTAATATTTTAGGTTTATAGTTTTATAAGTGCTTATTGTAAACCCATACTGAAAAATCATGATTTCCTTAGTATTTAAGCTGCCATAACGTCCAACTTCAGTGAAAGCTTTCATTGAATTTAACCGAGGGAGACCATGTATTTGGTCTTTTACGTTAGTACCTTGATTTAATTAATGCTTCCGTACATCGTGTGATATAGTATTTCAGGCTGAAGAATGAGTTACGCAGTAAAATTAATGGTTACTTTGATATAACGTTTTCGCGGCACATTTTAGTAAATACACCGTTGTTTCTTATTGGTTCACGGGTGTACGTAGTTATATTACAGCTGCCATGAATTACCCGTTAGGCTCTCCGTTTGACTGTTAACTTTATTCATAAAAAAAAATATTATTCGTTATTGCATCTATCTTTCTTTCCTTAAAACAAGAATGATTTTAGTACTAAGCCATAGACAATAAGACATGATATTCATAGATTTTTTTAAATCAAACCTTTTGTTACTAAGTAAAATAATATGAAGGCACTCAATAGTAATGATATCGTTCATAATAGAGGCTGCCAAGGATTTACATAATATCAGCTGGAGCTTCCAAATTGAAATGATTGAATATGCCCGTTCCAATTAGGATAATGTTGGCGTTCAGCGGTCAACGTGCGATGTTGATTGCAATCGACTACGGCTTGCATTGTTTAATAATACAAATAGAGCCATTTATATATTTCAGATCTGAAGCATTATACACAATATATATATAAAGGTGGCTGACTGGCTTGATATCTAACTGTCGAAATCTTATTTCAAAGGTGGTTGGCGGCAAATATTTACATTTAAATCTTATCATATTGTTGTAATTCTTTCCGAGAACTAACAGGCACGTTTAGTCATAGATCTCAATTACAATCTTAAGGTTAGTTACTACGTCGACTTGGTCAATAATAGCTACTTCAATCGCCCTTTCACTAGCCATCCAGAAGTCCTGGAAAACTGACAAAGATGGACAGTTCGGGCAAGGCCATAGGTGGTTCCATTATCTGAGGGGCATCACAGTTACAGAGACTGCTTCTGGTGCGCGGAAGGAGCTTCCCCGTGTTGCACAAAGTTGTTCTCTTGCGTCGATCTGCTTGGACAGTTTATTTGGTTAGGCAGATTGTTTGACCTTTTCACTACGATATCATTTTTTAAAAGAAATGGCCCCACACAGAGTCACGAGGAAAAAGGCACTTCTCAATGCCAAGTAATCATATTTTTTTACTGAAAAAATCGGCTTTTTGGAGGGTTGGGGGGTCTTACGCTACTATTTCCCGGTAGAGGCAATGTCTTAAGTTCCACAGCAGTTGAGATACGTTTTTTTTTTACTAATTTATTACTACTTACGTGTCCTTGTATTATGTAATGTATTGATAATCTAAATAAATGTTTACTTGATATAATTCATATCGGGAAAAAAGAAAAGAAATCTTTGAAAGTCTGAAATCTTTGTATATTTAATAAGAAGTGGCAAATTCGAAATTAATTGCGTCTATCAGGGAATAGTAACATAAGCCCCCCCCCTCCAAAAACCACCTCAAAAATCCTATCGGTCCATGCGCCAAATATTCTGTATAATATCTGTTAACATAGTGAGGTTCTCAGATTATAAGGCGGCTGGCTCTGCTTGCTGATCTTTGCCTACGTAACTACGACATCGTTAATTTATATTACCTAGCAAACATTATCGATGTAGGCACAAAAAGCTGAACATTGTAATTCAAATATTAAACCCGATGCCACTCCGAAAGAGAAATTGAGAAAGTGTAACTTGGAAAAGAAGTTCACCATCAAATGAATGTTTTAATAACCAATTCTTGTACGAGATTCAATTTAAGATACATTGTATTTAATGTAAAAACAGATAATAAACTAGATGAATTTTATTCGACTTCATTACTGTTACAATATTTCTATTAGATACACGTTTGTAACACGGTTTCCTCAATCACAGAAGACACAGATCAAACCGGAAAAAAATATCAAAGAAAAAATTTATGAATACGCTTACTCGCAATATATTTTAGAGGGCAAGTTCAAAAGAAAAACGTCTAATAATTTAGAACTTCTTTTTCAGCGGTTATTTGCCGAAATCCCAGTCGTATTATGCCATCAAGCCCTTTCAGCACTTCCGTTGGTGATCGCCACGTTATCAATATCGGAGTGGATGGAATCGTCAATTTGTCGCTGAATATCCCCGGGAATAAATCGATAAAATGGGAAATTACCTCGAGACGGCGTCGGAAATTCTATCTAATAAAATTTTCTTCCGTGAGCCATTCATAAATTCTCAATAATTGAATCGAACGTCAGGTCCGCCTCTTGCAATATGATAAGCCATTGATTTAGTCCGTTTTATTTATGAACGTTGCCGACGATCTAGCTAACCGACCCTTTCGTTAATTAACGGACACCGTTGGCTTGATTTTCAAAGTTAATGGATTAGGTGCTTGTCACCGGAGCGAATGTTGACTCGTTATACACATTATGCTGATTGAAATTATAATTGGCCTCGCGAGCTTAGATGAGGAAAAGTTTTACGTAAATCTAATAACCTACGTGATCCGACTCGCTAAACACCATGTGGTAACGTTTTGCTCCTCACGTGTAATCTGCGTAAAGGTATTCATATTTTATCATATATAATTACGAATTTCAAACAAATTTTGGCATCGACGAGTTTTCGGCAACACACGTTCAATATGGAACGTAATTTGTGATCGGCCCGCGAAATGTATATTTTTGCAGCATAACTAATTACTATTAAAATTATGGGCGACGATAAATTACCTTGCTATCATTGCTGTGCAGCAGTAATTTGAAGCCGGATAATAAATCTGATCGCGCGTTGACGTCGACGAGCGCTAGTTCGGCGGCGGGCTTGCAGGCCTGCCCCCCTTGCCAGCCGCCCTCCCCCTCCATGGGGAAGATGCCACCGATGTGGAGGTCGTTGTCGCGCCGACCTTCGCTGTAGGCACCTAGCCCGCTCAGCCAGAGCAGCAGCACCGCTCGCGTCCGGCCTCCGCACCGAGCGCGCCTCGCCATCCGTCGCACAACCCACTTGCCAACAACCAATAATTGCACTAACATTTTCACTAATAACGACTTAACATCACATAACACTGTTCTAGTTCGAAAGCCAAATGATTTAGCTTTTAATTTAACTAGCGGACGCTTTGAAAAATTAAAGTTCGCGCGCACCCGGGTGAATGAGGCGTTCTGATATAAATGTGATATCACCCGTAGAAATTGTAGACATAGCCTAATAAGCGTGAAGTTTTTTATAAAATATGGCATCGTGGGTGTGTGTCGGGCCGCCGCCGCGGCTGCTGCTCGGCCCCTGCCCGCCTGCAGGGTCATCGCTCGCGGCGGGGACATACTGTCATTGGTCGCCTCTCTCATTTTCCATCCTCTCTCCTGGAACAATAGAGAAAATAAGATTAAGTACTTTCCGATCGATGTGGCATAAGGGTCGGGAATTGTCAATCAAGGTTCAATCTCGATGCAGTACAAATATTTGTGAAAATCTTGTCTGGGAATTATTGAATGCTTGCCTCAATAAGTGTGCTAGAGGGCGCTGACTCAAAGGTTGTAAATGCGTGTTTATTCCCTTCGCTTAGTTAAATTGGGCACATAAAAAATGAAAAAAACCTCCTTGGAAATTATGATGACGAATATCAATTTACATAAAAAATGTTGTGTTTACGTATAAAGTTTGAACTCACGGCTATATGAGAAGATGGCTAATATTTAGGTTATATCAAGAAGCCTTGAAACGTCGCCGCAAAGTTGGTTGCTTGCTTTTGAATTTTTGATGAAATGTATTTAGGAGAGTATACTAAACACGTGTATGGTCTTAACCTTTTTGCTTCACATTTTTATTGAATTATATTTTGTGTGAACTTGCGGTAAGCTAATGGTGTAATGATTTCTCGTTAGAAGTGATACTTATTATGGTAACTGAACTGAACTTATAATTATATTGCAAAACACTCAGTTTGCCAATATCACCATATCATAACTGAAAACACACTTGAGATCAACTATATACGTTGCATACAAAAACGGATGCTTTTAAACAGTTTGAAATCGTCAGTGGTTATTTATGAAATATAAGTTATACAAATTTCTTTAGGCAAAATACTTTTTAAATTTTGCGATTTCAATTATTGAAGTTTCAGGATTTATTTCTAAACAATTATGTTTTGTTATACAAAATTATTGAATCAATTATAAAGCGAATGAAGAGCCATGTCAAAATAATATACATTTCGTTGGTGTTGTCCATAAGTTACTAAAATACATAACGGTACATTTGTTGTTTGAACATGTACCTATATATCTTAAATGTGTCTATTGTAAGCCAAGAAGGAATATATTGTTGTACTCATAGCACAATATATCACTTCTTGTTCAATGTTGTAGATATAACGTTAAATAATAATACGATTCTCTCGAACAATAAGCATTGTTACAGCGATAACGCTTTCATAATACCTCTGAATAATAACACAATTATCGCAAGTATGTGATTCCATTAATAATAAACCGTCCATTAAATTATATTGTCATATCTAAGCTCAGAAACGCGATTTCAGTTACAATGCCGAATTCATGTGTTATCTTATTAATTTAAATCAATAGAAACGTGAAGCAAAGTTCAATAAAGCTGCCTTTCAATGTCGCAGGCTTTTAAATTTTTCAATCATTTCTAAACTGATGACTACTAAATCTGAGCGATATCAATATTTTAGCTGACATACGATGTCTATTATTATGAATGAGAACAATTGGTTGCTCTCCCATTGATATCTGCCGATAATACAGTTCAGAATTAATATTGGAATCTAGAGAGTGGTTTCTGGGACTCATAAAGACTCATAAAAAAATTTTATTGGAAAGTTACTATGTAGCATAATCCTTGAATCTAATAAGTACTTATAGTTTATCAACCCTCAAAGTGTGAATTGTGACATTACTGTCAAAAACACAAGTTTTTCACAAAGATAAAGATTATTACTATGATGCTCGTGTGCTGTTACCCTCCCATTACTAGTGGGTAGGCTTTTAAAATTTCAAATTTGATAGTCGTTAACTTTCACGAATTCAATCAAATTTGTGGGGTGATAACAACTAACATCCTACGATAGTAGGATAGAACGATACGGACAATAGGAGGAACAACGGCTTACCGTGTAAGTACTTATATTATAGTATATTGTAATACTCGTTTGATACAATATACTATTAGTACACAGTATCGACACTCATCCCATCATAAAATTTAATCTAGCATTTGTCACATCATATTCAGTTGGACCAATGAATTTCCATATTCAAGCATCAGTTTTTTATCCGTAAACTCGTATTTGAGAATCGGAACAATTATTCCAGGTGAAATCCTCGAAACGGGCGAAAATCGTCTAGGACTTTGGAAGGCGGTGCAAATCGAGAACTTAATGATTCGTAGCTTATTCCCGTTGTAATATCGACGTGATCAATCAAAGGAGAAATCGGTGTGAAATTTAACTTCGCCGGCTTACGTTCGCTATTAGTTAGCTTTGTTTATCTTAGGTTTCTATTTCAATTAGATTTGCAATGTAATGATTCGGCTTGATTTGATTAGTGTAATGTTCAAACCATGACGAAGTAAGCAACGTTTGAAGTATTAAGTGCTGCGAGTATGAGAATTATATTTATCAAAGTATAAACCTTACATTTTAATGGAAACATATTCCATTATATGAAGTCATTTATCTCGATTACGAGAGCAATGAGTGAGCTTAATTTTGGATGTGTAAAATCCACA
>PQWD01014747.1:0-27380 GCA_019425675.1 Leucinodes orbonalis | reverse complement strand
GCGCTATCTGGTCCCAAACTAAGCAAGCAGCCTGTAATATGGGTACTAATATTTTATTTGTAAATACATAGACATTTTACATAGAAAACACCACAGACATCGGAATAACAATTAGACCGGACGAGTCGCTAAGTTTATAAGAAGACCCAATGTCGCAATTTCAACTTACACACACATTTAAAAAATACTTACACTTAATAATATTACTCGTCATTGGTCAATGTTTACCCAATCACGGACACCTTGAACGCGGTGATCCATGCGGGGAAGCGTTATATCGATAGATATCGATACTTTTTCTATTACCTGCACGAAGATTCAAAATAAAAATCCTACTGTTAATTTTGGGTTACGTGAAATAAATGTTAATTTTAAATGAAATATATTATTGGTGTATTAATAATGTTGAGGAACTTTAATAATATTAATTAAACAATATTATTAAGCCGCGTAGCTTTATTCATTTTATTAGAACTATAATTATCGATTGACGTATGTTTATCATATCATCGCTTAAAAAATACAGCGAAAGTAAATTTTAATTACATTTCAAGAGAGAATGTTTAGAAGGAAAACATATATTTTTTTAAATAGCAACACCCAAGGCAGATACGAGTATGTACGAGTAGATATGGTAAAATTAACATAAATATTTGTCTTGTAAAGGGTTACTTATTCCATGTTATAATAAACGTAAAACTTACAACGCTGATCTTCTGGGAACCTTAAATATTAGATACTATTACTATAGAATAGCTTCAGAAAAGGGCAGACATAATATAATGATAAATGTTAAAAAGTTATAAAATAAATCACTATTTGTTCATTATTTTATAAAATCCTTACAACCACATTCACAAATTAAAAATGGCCGTGGCGTGTTCACAGTCACCATTGATAAAAAGCCAATAGCCGTCGTGGATTATTAACTTTGTTCGCTAATTATGTACTTATGTTTTTAAACAAAACTTAAATATCGAATAAAAGATATAAATAAAATAGCCTCAAAATATTTCTTAAATACTGTTAGTAGAATCGAGGATATAAAAAAATACAAACGTAAAATAATAAACAAAAACCTTCCGCTTCCATACAAGACTGCATACGAATATATCGATAGGTGGGTCGATAAAATGGTTCTCACTAGGCGTTTGTACCAACGGACGCGGTCAGGGGCCGTACTACCGAATAATGGTTCTAATGGAACACGAGTAATGTTCGCTAACCATTGCGCGCATATTATGAATTGCGAACCGACGAACAGTTAGCACAGCCGCATTGTAATATAACTACCGAGATCGTTACAAAGAATTTATAGTGATATGTTTTTTATGAATAAAAAACGGACGATTCGTTTACGAACGGAATATCCTTTTTTAATCATACAAATCAAAGTTTTCGGTTCTTACCTGTAAAAAATTATTCCATTTTACTAAATCACTGCGATGATGGCATGTTACTATTGCACAGGACGGTATTTTAGAAAATAAACGGTATTTTCTTCTAAAATGCATGCGTCTGGACGCGACTTAAGAGCGTGAACTGCCAGAAAGTGTATGCTTGCTGTGCATACATTTGTCGGACTTTAAACGCGGCTCGCCCCATCTCGTGTATTGGGAAATCTATGGAAAACACCCAAACCAATACATCAGGCAGGAAACATATTTTACGTTACCTGAGTTTAAATAAATGAAATATAAGTTAAAAAGTCTACATTCAATTACTATTTTTTTAATATCACTTTTATTTAATAATTATATTTCAACTTAATTAAAGAGTACCTAACCTTAGCTATAGATGTCTAGTACCTCCATAATTTATTGCAAAACTGCTTTAAAAACACTAATTATTGTAAAAAAAATCTCTCACGCCTTAATAATTCAATATCAAAGAATATTCACACAGAACCATCTAGCTCCAATTAAATAAAAATATGATTTGTTATATTAAGGACAATAATAGTAAAACTGACGACCCATTTGGTGTCGCGGTTGAGAGATCGACTGCAACACCAAGGGTTCCGGGTTCGATCCCCGGGCAGTACAAACATTTGTGTACATGAACATGTCTGGTCTGGGTGTTTTCTTTGTATAATATGTATGTATTTACAAAAATAAAATGTATATAAGTATATTTATCCGTTGTTTAGTACCCATAATACAGGCTTCACGCTTAACTTGGGGCTAGGTGGCGCTGTGTGTATGTCAGTGAATATTTATTTATTGTAAAACTATCGCTATTATAACTTAAAGCAACTAAAATGAATACAACGACAGCCGTAGCTGGTTGGTTATCCTTGAAACGTTTATCAGCCAAGATATCTATGATGAATACCATGTAACATGGAAATAAATAAAGACTTCAATATCGCTACGTGCATTATAGTAACTTCAAACTTGAAAAACTGCCAGGGATCCTGAACATCTCATGAGGTCTCTTTTTTACCGGAACAATACCGTCTGTTGTACAGAACCTTATAAATAAATATCTACTCTTGAATCACAGCGCCATCTACCCCTTAAGCGAGGAGCTTGTACTCGTATTAAGGGTACAAACAACAAAACACATTGGTAGGTACATATTATACATAGAAACACCCGAACCCATTCTGACAAACATGTTCATGCACACAAATTGTATTGCATGGGTATGAAACCCAGAATCCTTGTTGTTGTAGCCGACGACGTCTGAACCAGTACACTACATAGGTCGTCTTAAAGTAGGGATATAGGTACACATATAGACAGATACGATACCTTATAAGGGTTCCGTAGCACAAAACATAGGATACAGACATAGTTTGATATTCTTTTCATGTGAAACTAATGACAATGCTAGAATTGAACCAATATCCACTGACATTCACACAGAGCACGGCCCCAAACTAAGCGTTAGTCTGTAAGGGTACTTAACAACGGATAAAGGAAAAAAAGATATACTAATATACTTTTTTTAGTAAATAATTAAATATTTTACGGTCGGTGTCGGTTACAATCTTAGAATGATAGTCATTAACACTCGCCAACCCGTATTGGGCCCGCGTGGTGGGTTACTCTTACGGTGAAGGAAAACATCGTGAGGACACCTGCGCACGCCTGCGAAGAGATTTAAATGTTGTCCGTGAAGTCGTCCAACCCGCACTGGGCCCGCGTGGACGACTAAGGTCTAATCTCCCTATACGGGTAGGCTCGTGCCCCTCGGTGGGGAGGTTTAATGAGCTGATGATGTGGATTACGGCCCAATCTTCCCATAGCTATGCTGAGCGGAAGACATGTGTCCTGCAGTGGGCTGGTATAGGCTGATGATGATGATAACATATTAAAAATAAATATTCACAGACATTCACACAACGTCATCTAGCCCCAAACTAAGCCGAGGCCTGTAATATGGATACTAAACAACGGATTAACATACTTATTATATTATATTATTATAGTTGCTATTACATTATATATAGTTATTTTTTGTAAATACATACATTATATACATAGAAAACACCCAGACCAATACAAACAGAAATGTTCATGCACTCAAATGTTTGTACTGCTCGGGGATCGAACCCGAAACCCTTGGTGTAGAAGCCAACGTCTCAACCGTTACACCAAATGGGTCGTCAATTATTTAATACAATTATATATACAAACGTAAATGTACGCATGTGTACTAGGTTGCTTACACTTAAATTTTAAGAGATCATCTTTTTTACAATTCCCTATCTATAGTGCCCTATGCTGTAATAGTGTAGCCTACTTCGTTTAGTTCCGGACTTCCGGCCAACGATAACGGCTTCCATGTCTGCTGTCTGCACTAAAATTATAATCTGTCAGAGTATTGTCAAACCAAAGTCAAAGTTTCAACACAACTCAAGGTTACACTGAAATGCCCTCGGATGGCAAGACCAATTCCCTCGATTGACCTCCGCGAAGTTTCCAAACACGATCCTGTTATAAAACCTGAAAGCAGCAGGACTTACTTTGATACAGCTGTGGATAAGTTAACCAATAACACATCGAGCAGAAATCTAGTATTTGGCACGCTGTCCGGTTGGCTGGCGGGGGTGACGGTCATCAAGGTGGGTACGGATTCAGTCTTCGGACTCGGCATCCCTTTCTTAATTTAAGAAAAGTAAGAAAGACATTTTTATCTCGCTTTCAATAATAATTTCCTTGAACTTAATGACATGGTATAATACAATAATTTAAAGACAGAAAAGGTATACCACTCAGCAAGAGCCATGGTAATGAAAACACCATGACGCTGATCTTCCGTGGCTACCTTCATAGAGAGAAAAGACAGAGAACTCTTAATTCAATGCAGATATAGCAGGATTTTTGCCTCTTTAATTAATTGGTTACTAATCTGCCCGTGACTGTTTACTGCAGGAGTGAAATTTTTCTATGACTACAGGCTGTGCATAGGGTTGGAGATAGCAGTAGGAACCTATAAAAGATTTGGTTGAATAAGAGAACACTAAGAAGGGGTGATACCCCTTGAATGCTTTGTGCCTAAGCCGGTTCTTACGGCACACGCGTGAAGACCGTCACCATACGGCAATTATTTGGTTGGACCCAACTTAAGGATCTGTATGGAGATCTCATCTGTATCTGAATCTCATTAACCCCAGCATCCAATCCTTTATTCGTTGAGAGAGGTCCAGTCCAGCAGACAGACAAGACAACAGTGCGGCTCTTGTATAGTTTTACAGCTAGGTCGAGAGCTAGGTAAATATTTCCATTAGAAATTTCGAAATCTAAGAGTTGCCGATGGTGGTGTAGCGCATTCAACCACTGCCCACTAAAAGCCTCCGTGGTCTAGAACCTAGATACAGCGTTGGGATCGCTCCGTGTCGTGGGTTCGAATCCCATTTTGTTTAGGAAATTGCAAGCTGATTGTCCGAAAAATCGAACGATTCCGTGCTTCGGTAGGCACGTTCAGTCGTCGGTCCCTGCAACAATCTTGGCATGGTAGTCGTTACAGCCACCAATTCGCATTAAATCCGCGTAATGGGTTATGACCCAATCTCCCCATAGCTATGCTGTGGGAAGGCCTGTGTCCTGCATTGACCCGTTATTGGCTAATGATGGTGAATCAGTAAAAGTTTTAACCACTAACGCATATTATAAGGTGGGAAAAGTGGCGGCCTTCGGACTGGGCGGTGGAGTACTTCTCCTCCATTTCGCATCTGAATATGGCTATATAAATGTCAACTGGGACCGAGTGCGGGAATCGGCTGACCACAGCCAAGCCTGGATGGAGAGGCTGCTGCAGTTCATGAAGAGGAATAGTTGCTACTCGGTGGGGTTCATCGGCGGATTGTTTTTTGGTGTCGCCTCAACTTGATACTAAGTATATGTTTTTAAATATAGTATTGTAACTGAAATACCATGGACTTATTAATACTACCCATTGAAAAAGTTAAAGATTCGCTGGGAATATTTTCCCCATAAACCCTACAAACGGCTTTAGCTGATCAAAAATCAATTAGGTATTTTTTTCAAAAGGCCTTGTTGCAAGTAAGCTATCTCTTTCAGGCAACCATCACATAAAAAGAGTGCTGGGAAAAGTGCAGGGGTTAACTTTGAGTATGGCGCACAATACGTAAAGTTTACTCCTCCTCAGTCTTTTTATGTGTCTTTTTATATGCCATATAAGTGCAGAAAAATAAAATATAACAGCAGTCACTAAGTCAATGGTCTAAGCCTTCCTTAACGTATGAGAAAATTCAGTTGATTGCAATTTATAGCGATACAGACACGCCTCTATTAGTTAACAAAATTAGACGACCCATTTGGTGTAATGGTTGAGACCACTACTACACCAAGAATTCCGGGTTCGATCCCGGGCAGTACAAACATTTGTGTGCATGAACATGTTTGTATTGGTCTGGGTGTTTCTGTGTATGTAGGTATGTACATATTTTAAAATAAATAAGATTAAAATATGTGCATATTATGTTTATCAGTTGTTGGACATGAACGAAGGCTTCCCCTAATGATTTCAACGTGGACATATCCCTAGCAGTCAAGATACAGCAACTTTCCGTCATCTTGACCAAATCATCAGTTAAGGTACTTGGTTTGGGCGGCTTACGCTTCTCTCTACTTTCTTAAAAAACGAATGTGGTAGTGTTACCTTGGCATTGCCAGATACTAGGTAGCCGGTTTTTATTTATTTATTGCAAGACTTCCGTAAGAGAACTAAAGTTACCGACATCGTCGCCATCGGCAAGTTGAAGTGGTTGTGGGCTGGTCACGTATGTCGCTGAACCTCGGGCCGTTAGAGCAGACGAGTTCTGGAATGGATCTGAGATGGAGCGTCTTGGCAAGCGTAGCCTAGGACGCCCTCCGGCCGAGGTACTGACGACTTGGAAAGGTCGCTAGTGGAGACTGGATGAGGAAAACAGAGGACCGGGATATATGGCCCAAAATCGGGGAGACCCTTGTCCAGCAGTGGACTGCGATAGGCTGAAGATAGATTGCTAGACTTTATGAGTAAAATATTATGTCCATATTTGCGTTTGCGGGCCTTCGAGACGCGAGGCCCCTGTGACCATGAGGCTGCAGCGATGGCCTACTACACCTAAGAGCCTTAACCTTACTTTGAACCATTAGAAACAAGAATCTAATGCCAAATAGAACTATCTACATTTAGCTGGACATGGTTGACGATGAAAAGGTAATATTTATAATCGAACAAAAACTAAAAAAAATGCAATTGTTTTAGTAAACACCTTATGTAATACGTACTTTCAAAACAGTAAAGTTAAGGATTCATTTTCATTCATTTATTCGTTAGGGAATGTAATAAAGGACCTTAATCATAAAAAAGTAACATAAAAAGGATTAAAAATAGTGGCAAAGCAACGGTAGTAACGTTGTGTCAATGGTACCTAATTAAAGGCAAATCAAATATAATGAATTCATCATCATCAGCTCATTAAACGTCCCCACCGAGGGGCACGAGCCTACCCGTATAGGGTGATTAGGCCTTAGTCGTCCACGCGGGCCCAGTGCGGATTGGACGACTTCACACACAACCTTCGAATCTCTTCGCAGGCGTGCATGAAGGTTTCCTCACGATGTTTTCCTTCACCGTAAGAGCGTCGGATAACGTACATATATTTTCAAAAAATCGAAAATACATTGGTACGTGTCGGGATTTGAACCTCAGCCCTCCCGGTAGGAAGGCGACAGTCCACACCACTGAGCCACCGACGCTCTAATAATGAATTATTTGAAATTAAACCAACAACCAATACGAAGGACCGAAAAATGGGGGGCCTATGTCTAGCAGGGAGATAGACGAACAATAATCCTAGATATTTGTCGGAATACTGAATTCGACCCCAACAAATTGATATTAAAGTTTTTGTATAATAAGTATTTGATGTTTGAGTAAGTTATTAAAGCGATAAATAGATTCTTACAGAATAGAGACGAGCGTCGGTGGCTCAATGGTGTGGACTGTCGCTTCTATCGGGAGGGCTGAGGTTCAAATCCCGACACGTACCAATTGATTTCCAATTTTTCGAAATTATATGTACGTTATCCGACTCTTACGGTGAGGAAAACATCGTGAGGAAACCTTCATGCACGCCTGCGAAGAGATTCAAAGGTTGTGTGTGAAGTCGTCCAATCCGCACTGGGCCCGCGTGGACGACTAAGGCCTAAGCACACTATACGGATAGGCTCGTGGCCCTCGGTGGGGACGTTTAATGAGCTGATGATGATGATGAAATAGATTCTAAAATTAATGAACAGTAATATTACTTCGCATAAACAAAAATGCTGCATATTGTTACAGTAAGACTGTTTTAAGAGATGGTTGTTACCCCCAGAACATAGTTTCGACAATCCATGATGATGAACATGATGTGATGACATGATTGACATGGGTTACGGGTTCGATCCCCGGGGACTACAAACATTAGTGTGCATTAACAGGTCTGTTTGTATTGGTCTAGGTATTTCTATGTATAAACGTAAGTATTTACAAAAGTATACATAAATATATGTATCCGAAGTTAGTAGTAATCCCTTAGGATCGAAGATTGTGCGAAATAACCAATTCTGGACAAACGTCAACCAAAAGTCGAAACACGACTGAATGATTCATCGAATATTTTTAATAATCGATAATCTGACCTTTCCAATATTAAATTAAGAGTAGTAGTTACATGCCACACCTTAAGGTATACATGGATTTGTGACGCACAAACTTCGGCGTCCACGGGCGCGCTAGACGACCTTATCACAGTCGCCACGGGCACAAATAACTAAAACATTAAAACACTTTACAAACCGACAACCGACATTCCAGCCCCGCCGGCGGGAGTCATCGTCGCGTGTCCCTGTAGGTTCGCTCAGTCCCATTTCGCGTAACCGGCGTGTGCCGGGCTGGCACACGCCGGTTACGGGTTTCTCTCCAAAAACTACCTAGCACACACAGAAACGAACATACGAACTTAGGCATTACATAAAATAATTTTGGAGAAAGCCGGGATATGAATCTAAAATATCAATTGGTTTGGGCGTCTTGTTAAAAAAAACGAATCTATTTAAGTTTTTATGGTACCTACATATATTGTTTGGTTTAGATAATGCAACTTCGAATGCAATGTAGAGTAGGTGGATACACTATTTTCTGTAAATGTATGTGTAATGATGTAGACAATTGTAATGCTGAAAGCTTTTACTGTGCTTTTGCTCTGCTTGGATATTATTTTGCTATACCCTTCAAAACTATTAATGTAATATTACAACTGACACAGATTTTGAATTTGCATAGTACTCGTTCATTAAAAAAATAACATAGATAAAAATTATTTGTTAAAAGCATATTTGTAATATATTTTTATGTTTACAGTACGACCAGCGAAGCCGCTCGCACTACCTGCAGTGGTGCCAGAGCCTACGGACCGACCACCCCAGCCACCAGATCCAGCCGCCCAAATGCCAAAACCATTAGACATCTTCAAACCCGAAGACCCCAATGCATTCCTCGAAAACCTCCTTTTTAGCTCAACCAAAACCTTTCACATTCACCTAAAATATCACCATCATCCATACCCAACCCTAGCCCAAGCGTCGCTACAACCACTAAACCGATGGAGCCTGGCTATCCAAAATACGGTGGATATTTGTATTCAGTCCCGGGATATTCTGCCTTTCAACCTGTGTCATACCCGGGAGTCGTACAGCCAAGCAAGCGCCCATAGTACAAAAAGAGTCGTCTTCAAACGAATTTGTACCATTCCCTTTAAAGAAAACTCAATCTAAAGAAGATACTACTGAAGAAACAGCTACAATAGAAGTTACAAGTCCTCTCCGCTCTCCACCTAAGCCTAACCCGACCGAACCTCTAAAGCCACAGACTGACTTTGAAGAACATTTCACCCCAGAAATAGTACCTGCGGCGCCAAAGGTGGACACGAGTAAAACTACAGAGTGTAAAATGAGCATTACTTCACTAGCCCAAGGATCAGGGGCCACAGTTACTATACCATCACAAACCTTGAATAAAGAACCGAAAGTAAAATCTACTGAACGGTTCAGTTTAAAAACGAGCATTCCAATAAGTAAGATTGATTTAAAATGTGTAAACAATCCACCAGACTCAGTGTTTCACAGTTCAATAGCAAAAAAGTTGGCCGTAAATCAACCAATTTCAAGTCAAAAGAATGAAATCGCCTCTAGAGTGGAGATACAAAGTAATATAATTTTGAAACCAGCGCAAGAGCTTGACTCAAAAGATACAAAACCTGTTCCAAGTAATAACAGTATCAGTACTTTACTTAATGCAGCGGAAGCAATAAATAAAACTGAAAATCAATTCCGGAAGCCTGAAACAAATACCGAAATGTCAGGTAAATCAAACAGTAATAAAGAAAGTGTTGCTACTTCGCAATGTACAACTCCTGTGACCAACCAGCTACAATCAAGACCAATATTCAATCCTATAAATTTAGAAACAAGACGACTTTTTCAAATAAACCGCCAGATCAGTTTAGCGACCAAAAGAATCAAATATTATTTATACAAAATAAAAATAACAGTAATCCTAAAATGATGTTGACTATCCAACAGCCAAATCCACAAGTATTACTTCAAAGGACCAATTTTGAGTCAAAAAACCTGCAAGCTCCTTCACGTCTATCAACTCAAAGCAAAAGAAGTAAAGAAGACCTCGTCACTGATAACGGTACGTCTTCTAAAGTCGTTGCACTAAAGAGACTACACCAAGAGAACTGTGATGAAAATGACTTTGAAAATTTGATTACTGAAAATCAAATTTACGGTAATAAGATAGTCGTGAAGGAGAAATCTCAGGGAACACAACAAGAACAAGACTTAAAAAATAAAGTCAAAGTGGATAAACCTTTACAAACCGATGGCAAGAATTTAGTACTTCAACCCAATTTTGTTTATTTAAGTAATGTTCAATTCAGCCCAGCTAACTTAATGATGCTTAAAAACAACCAAAGGTAACTCAAAGTACTGAAACCAACAATAAACTGAATATATCTCCTAATGAAAATAAATCTTCCGATGGCAGCCAGTCAATACATAATCTGATGGAAACGTTGTTGGCAAATCTACGATAACGCAAAATACAGTAAGCAAAGAAATGGCAGTGTTAAAATCTAACAATAACCTGCTTCAAACACTAGCTAGCAAAAATACGAAAACTGAATTAGTTTTTCAAACGCCTAATCCAAAAATGATCATGAATTCCCCAGTAATGTATCAAGTACCAATGATCGAACCGATAGTAAATGTCTGCAGCCATTTCCTAATAGAGATTATCCCAAAATTGTTGCTTCGAATAACAAAAAAGAATCCCAAAAACCATTTGAACCACCTAAACCAAATGACAAACTTTTCTTTGCTTGTCCCTACCAAATAGATCCGAAACAAAAGATCCCACAAAAAATCGTTATAACTAACATAAGGCCGAAGGTTCCAGTAGCGGACGAAGTAAGTTCTTTAGACATCTATGAGAAGAAAAAGACGTCTGAAACGTTTAAAGTACTTAGGTAACAAAGAAACAAAAGAGCAGTCCAAAGAGAAGCCTGAAGGGAAAAGAATACAAGACAAAGCAGAGAAAAGTAAAAATATAATTACACCTGAGAAAATGACTGTAGAGATATGTAAAGAATTTGCCAACACCAAAAGTGGTTCGATTGACAACAACTGTGAGAGTGAAAGTGACTATGGCGAAGATGAACTTGAAGAATACAATGATATAATAAGGGGTATGGAGTTGGTGACACAAGGAAAAAAGTAGAGTTCCTTTCGTGTTTACAACTGGCTACGCACAAAAATTTCGAGGTAAGAATATATGTAAAAGGTGGTAGCTTTAACGTAACACTTTTAATTCCTAGCCAAAACTTTTAATTCGCCAAAACCTTTTTTCACATTTATATAGGTCATTTGAAAATCTAATGAATGGAAAACGTACACATCAAATAAGTATTTAACACACACACGTTTCTATTTCAGAATTGGAATTTGAAAATCAAAACGTTATAGAATCCATGATCCTATGATGAACGCATTTTTAGCCGCGGATCGCTTAAAACTACCTGTCGAAGAAGAGATTTCTAAAAGAACCACCAAAATCTAAGGCATCATTGAAAAGGCTCTCGACGCATGAAAACGGCAACGTGCTTCACAATAACTCAAATTTCTAAAACAATTAGAATTGAACAAAGCTACTTCAACTTATAAACAAAGTAAGTACCTCGTACTTATTAAGTAATACGAGTAATTCAGTCAAATATTTATTTTATAGAGTAAGGTATGTAAAACATTATCATGTTAACTTACTAACTTGATTCAAAGCTAGGCAATATTACTAGATACCGGCTGTCGAGCGGATTAGGCGCCAGAACTAGAACTACCCTATATTTGACTTTTGATACAATTTTATACATATTAGTCTCATGAAAGGTTAACTGAACATTTCAGATTTCGAGAAAGTCTGCAAGAATATTAAAAGAAGGAAACGAAGAGAAGCTTGCAACAAAAACCTGCGAATAAACCTCAAACTAAAATCGATATAGACCCCAATGACCAACTTCAAATACTGACTGAGATCAAGAAATCAGTCAACGAGAACAATAATCTGATAAAAAAGAGATTAGACAGCAACGCGGATCAAGATGGCGAAAGCATAAAGGTGCTTGCAGAGAAAAATTTCTCGGAACTGAACAGATTGTCAAAATGGCTGACCTAGCGTGAAAATATACAGCGGACAGGAAACCAGAAAGAGGATCTGAACCCCGGTTTTGACAGTGAGAACATCCAAAATCCAGGAAAAGTCGAAACTAAAAGCTGTCCTAATATAAACATACCCACTATTTCTAAGATTATATCGTTAAAGTCTCAAACGCAAGAGACCTCAAATGTTGTACTGTCGACGCAAGCCACCTCAATGGATGAGCCTGAAAGTTCCGCGCGGGAGTTGTAGAGATGTTTTCAGAGGACGGCGCAAAAGCCAAAGACTTCAGTTGTCAGGGAAGTCAGTCGCCGTGGCCCGCCATCGAGTTGCTAATAAAGTCGTACAAAGAGTTGATGCAGTACGATATGTTGTTTTATTTGTAGGTACTCATAATAAATTACAGTCAGAATATATTCACTGACTTAATTAGGGGCGACGCCCACGAGAGTCGACTCGGCCGCCATTTGTCTTGCATTTTGGCGTGCTTTTAGACTTATTATTTTCTTTTATAAATAATGATGTATATTATTAATACAACATAAAAGGAATCACAATATAATATGTACATATATACCTTAAGGTAATTAACAACCATTTTTCAGGATAATGAGCGTCTTCTTCTTTAATTTTTTTGTTTTTTTTTTCGGTAGAGCGCCGGTGACTCAATGTGTGGACTGTTGCCCTCCTACCGAAAGGACTGAGGATCAAATCCCGCCACGTACATGGTACATGTACAGTTTTCAATTTTTGAAATGTACGTATCCAACAGTCTTACAGTGAATCTAACTCTCCATAATATGTCCTATATATATGAGTCTGATTTGTCTTCGTGAGAGAAAATTAAACAAAGTTTATTTTATATGATTCCAGCTCGCCGGAAAGAGATAGCAGATCTCCACCGCGCAACACCGCACTGCGGTCCAGTGTGCGCACGTGACGCGCGGCGCGACCCGTGACGCGGACCGCCGCGCCGCACTACTGTCGGAGCGCAACACCTCGCTAACGAGGAGCCTCGTTGAGGGCTTCTCTACAACGCCTCGTTCACGCCATCGAGGTATTAGAGAATTGAACTGCAATAGGCACTGTCTCATGAATCTGTTCTTTTCAACGCCTCTGACACGCTATCGAGGTTATAATGATTTTTTAGCGCTATCTAGTCCCAACTACTACTACTAAATAACGGATAAACATACTTATATATGATTTTGTAAATACCGAAATAACCTTTACACAAGAAAACACCAGTCCAATACAGACAGACATATTTATGCACATTAATGTTCGTGCTGCCCGGGTATCGAACCAGGAACCCTTCGAAGAGCCGACTTCTCAAGCACTTACACCATATTGAACTAAAGCTTTCATACTGTCTGAATAATCTGTGTGTTAGTCAAGTGGCAATTGTTCGGAGTGTATCTAATCTATAGCGAGAAGTCAGCTCTTTGTGGTAGCTTCTACGAGTAAATAAATTAAGTCATCCAAAAAAACGAGTGAATAGGCTGTTTCTGGGCAAGCCATCTTAGAGCACGTCTCTTCCACTAGGATAGTCTGTGCTTAAGAGCAAGCCTATCATGAATAAAAAAAGACATTATTTTATGTGTGCATTCGTAGTTATGTATTTGAAAAAGTATTTTTGTTCATCATCATCATCATCATCAGCTCATTAAACGTCCCCACCGAGGGGCACGAGCCTACCCGTATAGGGTGATTAGGCCTTAGTCGTCCACGCGGGCCCAATGCGGATTTTTGTTATGATTATATATTTTATCTGTGGTATGATTAACGGTGTTTAGTTCTTATAGTACCGAAGTTAACGAATTCATTAACTCACACTTTATATAACAAATATAGGTATTTATTATCGCTATTTCGGTATAATTATAGCATATTTCCGCAACTGACTTGATAGTAAACTATCTTGCGAACATTTCTGAACATTATATACAAGCTTAGTTACATTTACAGATGTCAGCATCAATATTAGTACATTCTTGTGTTTGCTTGTACTGTTGGATTGGCAACATTTATATTTTAATATAGTTTAGCAAATAGATAATTTGGTTAGTATCTGGCAACACTCTCTCGCTATGCCGGTCAAGGCGATAACATCTTGTTGTTTTGTACAGAAAAATTAATACACGGATTATTACAAACAAATCTATTTTATTTCGCTCCATCTGCTGCTGATAATCACAAAAGGTTATGGGCCCAGTCGCCCGGAGCGAAATATAAATAAATTGTTTGCTCTGAACACGTGGTTAAGCGTAGGTGTGGTTTGCTGTGGTCAAGCAGTGGTGCAAACAAAATGGACGGCGAGGGCGAAATATTTGAAGCGACGAATAATCGCTTGTTGCTTGAAAATGCCGGTAACTGGCATACATGGAAATTCCAAGTTAAGGTCATATTAAAGGCGGTAAATGTCTACGACGTGGTGGACGGCTCGTCAAAATGTCCAGAAGATGACGACAAAGCCACGTGGAAGAGGTCGGATGCCAAGGCCCAAGCAGTAATAGTAAGTAGATTGGGTAACACAGCTATGCTGCATGTGCAAAATTGTGAAACTGCTAAAGAAATTTGGGACAAGCTAAACACAATTTATGAACAAAAATCCGATGTGTCACTTCACATATTACAGCAACGGTTCTTCGAAGAAAGGTACAATACCTCGGAAGATGTATCTACATTTGTAGCAAGGATAGAATCACTTGTAGCGCAAATAAGACAAGCAAAAGGTGAAATTGCGGAAAACATGATTGTTACAAAAATCATAAGCTCGGTGGGTGAAAAGTTTCGACACTTTGTCTCTGCATGGGATTCTGTACCAGTAGAAAAGCGAAACCTGTCGGAGTTGACAGCCAGACTCATTATAGAAGAGCAAAGAATTACAATGTACCAGAACAATGAAAGCAGTGGTTCTACAGCATTCAAAAGTTATACTAAAACAAGAAAATGCTTTAATTGCGGTAGAGTGGGACATTATAAAAAAGATTGTAAAGCTAAGAAGAACAAAAGTGATAAGACCGAAGATACTCCATTTTGTAAACAGTGTAAAAAACGGGGACATACAAAAGAAAAGTGTTGGTATAACAAGGGCAATAAACAACTAAAAGAAGATGAAAAACAAAACGCATTTGTCATGTCAGTGTATGGACTTGGGGCAAAAAGCTTAAACAGCAAGTGGTATTTGGATAGTGGTGCTTCGGAGCATATGTGCTTTACAATGAACAATTTTACTAACTATAAAAAGTTGTTAGTTCCAAAGGATGTTGTTATTGGAGATGGGACAACCATAAAAGCATTAGGTTATGGTGACATTGACCTTGAGGCATATGATGGTGAAAAATGGATAAATACATTGATAAGCAATGTGTTGTATGTGCCGAGCCTCAAGATAAACTTATTCTCGATGAGTGCTGCTCTAGATAAAGGCTATAAGTTAGAGTCAACAGCTACTGAGTGTCATTTTATCAAAAACAGCAGTGTGTATGCTGTAGCCAAGAGATATGGTAAAATGTACACAATGTTATTCAGACAGCAAAATGCTAGTGCAATGGTTGGAAAAAGTATGTCAGGTTTGAGGGAATGGCATGCTAAATTAGGTCACCAAGATATAAATCAAGTGAAAAGCATCTTAATAAAACATGATATTAAATTAGAAAATAGTGAAGAAGAAACATGTTTGCCATGTTTGAAAGGAAAACAACATAAGTTTCCTTTCCCATCAAGTACTAATAGGGCAACAAAACCAGGAGAGGTAATTCATATTGATATTGGAGGTCAAATAGAAGAAACTTCACTAGGAGGAGCAAAGTACTTTCTACTAATCAAGGATGATTATTCTAAATATAGAAAGGTGTATTTTCTGAAGAATAAAGGTCAGTCCATAGAATATTTAAAACAATATTTGAAAGAAGTGCAAGTTAACCCCGGTCATATAGTGAAATACATAAGAAGTGATAATGCAAAGGAATTTATAAGTAAAGAAATGGAAAACTTGCTAAAGTCATATGGAATACAACACCAAAGAAGTGTGTCATACACTCCACAACAGAATGGTTGTGTGGAACGTGAGATGAGGACAGTCATTGAGTCAGCACGAACTATGCTTCTGGAAAGTGGCCTAAATAAGAATTTGTGGGCAGAAGCGATCAATACTGCTGTCTACATCATCAATAGAACGGGTCCAAGTCGAGTAAAGGATAAAACACCCTATGAACTTTGGTGGAACAAAGAATTTGATATCAACAACCTTAAAGTCTTTGGTAGTCAAGTATCCATTCATATTCCTGATCAGAAACGGGTAAAGTTTGATAGCAAAGCTGAATTAGGCTATTTCATTGGATATGGAGAAAATACAAAAGGATACAGGATATATTTTCCAGAAAGAAACATAGTAGACATCAAGAGAGATATAGTTTATAAAACCATGTATAGAAAATAAAGAAAGAGTCAGAAAACAAGAAAAGGATAAATACTACATTAATTTTGATACCCAAGAAGAGGCAGATCAAGTTTTGGAACAAGAAAGTCAATATGAAAATAGAGAGAATCATGAAACTATAGAGAGTGAAGATGAGCAGGATTCCATTCATTCTTCTCATGAGCAGTCAATATTGGAAGAAGAGGTAGAGGAAGACATAGAAGAACAACAGGAAAACTCACAGAAAACAGAAAGACCTAGAAGGGCAAGCAAAAAGCCAAGCTGGTTTAAGGACTATGTACAAGGAGATGAAAATATGTTCCTAAGCTACGGCTGTGATGAACCTATTTCCTACCAAGAAGCTATGATAAGACCTGATAAAGGTAAATGGGAGGAAGCCATAAATAAAGAGTTGAAGACACTTGAGGAAAATAATACATGGGAAGAGGTAACAGAAGTTCCTGATGGAGAAAACATAATAAGTAGCAAGTGGGTATTTAAAGTCAAGGAAGCAGATGGAAAAGCGTTGTATAAAGCTCGCTTAGTGGCTCGAGGATTCCAGCAGAAGAACTGTGATGACCAGACATACTCACCCGTGGCCAAATTAACTACCTTTAAAACCATGATGGCTGTAGCCACCCAGAAAAGACAACCAGTGTACCAGATGGATGTTACCGGAGCATTTCTTTATGGAGACATAGGTGAGACAGTTTTTATGAGATTACCATGTAATAAAATATGTAAATTAAAGAAGTCAATTTATGGTCTTAAAAAGTCTCCTAAATATTGGAATACAAAGTTTAATAATTTTATGTCAAATGAAAATTTTCTCAGATCGAAGAATGACCCATGTTTATATTTCAAACATATTGGAATGACTATATTTATGTGCTGTTATTTGTTGATGACTTGTTGTATTTTGGTAGTGATAAATACAAAGTAAATGACTTTAAAACTTCAATATGTAATAACTTTAAGATGAAAGATTTAGGTCTAGCCAGTAATTATTTGGGAATACATATTAAACAGGATCTCGAAAATTGTGTAACTGTAATTAATCAGAAAAGATATTTGCTAAAGTTGTTGGATCTTTATCAAATGTCGAATTGTAAAACTGTTTGTACTCCAATAGAACAGAACTTTAATTTTGAATTATTACAAAGAGATAAAAGTGAGAATGTTGAAATTGAAAAAGCCTGCAAAGTTTAGTTGGTAGTCTTCTGTATGCTACGTGTACTAGACCAGATTTATGTGTAGCTGTAGGATTTCTTAGTAGATATGTACATTGTGCTAGTGTAGCTTTGTTTAAATGTTTAAAGAATATTGAGATACATTAAAGGGACTATTGATTTATCTTTAACATACAAATATGATAAGGAATATACAAATGAATGTAAATTACAAGGTTTCAGTGATGCAGATTGGGCTGGTGATGTTGCAGACCGGAAGTCGACATCAGGTCAAATATTTTATATTTTTAATTGTCCAGTATCTTGGTACACCAAGAAACAAACTTGTGTAACACTGTCATCTTGTGAAGCTGAATATGTAGCTCTTAGTGTATGTATTATGGAAGGATACTATTTGAAAAAGTTACTTAAAGATTTTGGATATTTTAATGTAGATATTGAAATATTAGAAGACAACCAAAGTGTAATTAACATAGCAAAGAATAATGAAAGTAATAAAAGATTGAAGCACATAGATATAAAGTATCAGTACATTGTAGAAAGTTTATTAACTGGTTCCATAAAAGTTAAATATGTTTGTAGTAACAACAATGTAGCTGATTTGTTTACTAAACCTTTAGGAAAAATACTATTTGTTAAACTAAGGGATAAAATTTTGTCATGAGTTTATTAAAATAGGTTTAATAGATGCCTAGGAAGGTACTAAAAAGTTTGATATCTTGTTTATACATGGAATGTTGTTTAGTTTTCCCTATATTAATCGCATATTTGTTGAAAGGTAGGTAAACCATTAAAGGGGTGTAATTCAAACTTTTGTATAATGTTAAAATAATGGTTGTATGGAAATTAAAATATAATGTTGAAGGGGTGTGTTGGATTGGCAACATTTATATTTTAATATAGTTTAGCAAATAGATAATTTGGTTAGTATCTGGCAACACTCTCTCGCTATGCCGGTCAAGGCGATAACATCTTGTTGTTTTGTACAGAAAAAATTAATACACGGATTATTACAAACAAATCTATTTTATTTCGCTCCATCTGCTGCTGATAACACAAAATGTACCAAAACCAACGAAATCTAGTCAAAGTTTACTTTATTATATACCTAATATGTTCATGTATTTAAACATTTTGAGACCATTTTTGGTGGCCGCAGAATTTCGTCACAATATTTCACAGAAGAATTAGATAAGACAACTGTAATTTCGTACTAAGTAAAAAATCAAATCATCCGATTACAAAAACAGCGAACCAACAAGATATATCTCTAAGATGTGTACATAAAAATAAATTAAAAGTATAATTTGACACTTGTTTCTATGGAATACCAAAATGAGCAAGGCTCAACTTTAGGTGAATAAAAAGTGTTACGGTAACCGTACAATGTATGAAGTTTTCGAATAAGACAATCACATAGGGTCTAGTTTATAGAAATACATTTCACATTTATAGTTAACTGCTTAAACAGAATCAATATAAAAATGGACCTCTTAGAGCATAAAAATGAGTACCTTATAAATTAGTTTGCCCAGATATGTAAGAAAAATTCAAGCGATATTTCGCCAATTTACGAGTATTTAAATAATTACAATTTGCCTCTTCCTGAGACAATCTCAATTACTTTTTTCCTTGTCAAAAAAACGTGTTATATCTAAAAAATATTAAAAGATTTTAAAATGTCAAGTCATAAGGAATGTGGCGCCTTTAGTGGCAAATCTCAGCACGCATTGCCTTGTTGTAGAATATGATCACCAAATACCTTATCTATATAAGTTTAAATTGTATAAATAGCAATAGCTGTAAGTAGGAGGTACTTAATTTAATTTTGTATATAAAAATATTTTGTAAGTAAAATCTACATTTATTCTTAGTATGAAAAAAATTGGTATAAGCCATAATATATTCCTATTTATAATTTTCACAGACTTACTCTAACTCAACAGTGTATTTTTTGCAAATGTTCGTATGTAACTGTGTTTAATTAGGGCATTAAGCTAATACAGAGTAGAGAGATTCACGAGTAGGTATCTTTACCTAAAACTATGATTGTAAATAGGAACCTAGTACCAAATCACTGAACTTGTTTTCGTACGCGGCCGAAAAGCTTGCAAATTATTATTTTAATACATTTAATTTGATTGCTTATATTAGGTGTTCCCTCCGCGATAAAATCCGAAACGATTATATCCGTAGGAGAACTAGGGTGACCGTCATAGCTCAAAGATAAGCAAGTTAAAATGGCAGTGTGCAGGCACATAGTGCGTAGAACCAATGGGGCGGAAAGGTTCTCGATTGGCGTCCACGTAACGGGACACGAAGCGTAGGCTGGCCCCGACCAGATGGACGATGATCTGGTTAAGGTGGCGGGTAGCAGATGGATGTCAACTGCTAGGGATCGGTCCGCGTTGGAAATCATTAGGGGAGCCTTCTTTAGCAGTGACATTTTAGGCTGTAATGTGATTCTAACACAATTGTCATTCTGACACATGTCACTCAGGCACTTTATGCCATTGATTTGTATTCGTCTCATTCATGTCATTCTGACACATTCATGTCATTCACAGAGTACTTTATAATATAGATGTCATTCTACTCAAAGAGTAGGTACTTCGATTTATTGTAAAGTTCTACTAATGGATCATTAATCTTCAAATGTTTTCATCAAAAGAACAGAAGTTATCGATCATAACCTAGTAAGTGGGTTACTAACTAAATATTGTATACTAATATCTAAAAATAAGGAAAACACGTAGCTGCTAAAATAATTTTCGATTTATTTTGCAATGTACAACAGTGCCTAAGTTATAACATTTATTGTGCAATATTAATCAATGAATATATTTTAGATGCAATAAAACTATTGTAATAAGAGAATGTAATAAAAATTTACACACTAATAAATAATTTTGAATGAATGAAAATGTTTTTATATACAATTTAGTTAAGATGACCATAAAAACCAGAATGCTTCATCGTTGGTTAGTATATATATAAAAGAAGGCAAGTCAGTTAATTATACATCCTACTAAATGAACGGATCGATGTCAACTAAATAAATATCCACTGACATTCGCACAGCGCCATCTAGCCCCAAGTTAAGCGTGAAGCCTGATTATGGGTACCAAACAACGGATACACATACTTATATACATTTTTTTGTAAATACATATATATTATACATAGATAACACCCAGACCATTACAAACAGACATGTTCATGCACACAAATGTTTGTACTGCCCGGGGATCGAACCCGGAACTCTTAGTGTAGCAGACGACGTCTCAATCGCTACTCCAAATGGGTCGTCAAAAATAATAGGGATCGGCGCGCGTGGAAATCATTAGGGGAAGCCTTCGTCCAGCAGGGGACATATTAAGCTGTAATAACGCCATCGTATTTAAGATAATGAAAAATGAAGTTCGTACATCGCACTCATTTAACAGATAACAACTGACGACAGAAGAGGTATTAGTAAATACTATCTAAGTAGTATTTAGACCAAACGTCGACCAACCAATACTTAGGTATCCATCACGAAGTTTTTTCTAAACAGCACAGAGCTGTTCCAGCCATGATCAGAGCAATGCCTAGTATTGAACCTGTGAACAAACATAAATTCATCATCAGCTCATTATACGTCCCCACCGAGGGCCCCGAGCCTACTCGTATAGAGTGTATAGGCCTTAGTCGTCCACACGGACACGCAGTGCGGATTGCCCGACTTCACGCACAACCTTTGAATCTCTCCGCAGGCGAGTGCAGGTTTCCTCACGATGTTTTCTTTCACAGTAAGAGCGTCGGATAACGTACATATAACTTCGAAAAGACATTGGTACGTGGCGGGATTTGAACCTGCCCTCCAGTGTACCACCGACAAATAGTGCAGAAAGTTCTAAAAGTCTATTGGAGTTAACAAGGGAACTCTTAAAGACCTTTATCCAGGGGTTCCTCGGCCCCCACAGCAGCACCAACGACAGCGGTGAACGCAAAAGCCAAACTGTTCGCTGTGGGTACCGCAACTGACAGTGGCGCCCTCTGCACAGCGGCCAAGTACACCAGCGAGCCAGACTGTTTATCACCCAGGGCACCACGTACTGAAAACAATCTTAATAAATATATATCAAGTGACATTCACACAGCGCCATCTAGCCTCAAGTTAAACGGAAGCCTGTATTATGGGTACTAAACAACGGATAAACGTACTTATATACATTTTTTTGTAAATACTTAGAAAATACATAGAAAAACACCCAGACCAAACAGACATGTTGATGCACACAAATGTTTGTACCCGGGATTGAACCCGGTACCTGTGTGTTACAGTCGCCGTCTCAACCGCACACCAAATGGATCGTCAATCTATTAGAAATTGGAATGTCTGTTTTCAATATCTAAATAACCATTTTTTCTTCATGCATCTAGGAATATATGGTACATACGCCAAAACATTTTAAAAAAATATTGTCTGTCTGTTTGTTTGTAATCTCTGAAATGCTTGACCGATTTGGACGGACGTTTTTGCAAGTAGATGATGTCAAAAGGAAAAACATAGATACTTTTAATTTTAGAGAATACTTTTTATATGATATTTAGCATAATTTTGTAATTGTTGTACTCACATGTAACCTTTACTAGGTTAGTATTTTTAAGTATGTAATTTACATTAAATTCTGTTAACTTTTATTTGCTAAAGCTTCCATGTCAGCTGTGCTTGTCGTGGCAGTTTGTAATTAAGGCATCACAACTTGTTAGTCTCGCTCACGTATGTATAATGTCAATGTAATAAGTGTATGTTTTGTAAACTGTCCTAAAATAAATAAATAAATGAGAAAAATAAAGCAATGTTTTTCCGCACGGCGGCAGCTTCACGCTTTTAGGTTATGTTTTGTTGCGCGGGAATATAATCTCATACCACGGGGAACAGTAAGTAATAAATTTATTCACTAACTTTAACACAGCGCCCTCTAGTTCAAAATTAAGCGTGGATCTTGTAGTATGGGTACTAAACAACGCATTAACAGAATAATATATATTTTTTAAATACTTGTAAATTACATAGCAGCACCTAGACACACTATTACAAACGAACACCATCCACACAAATGATTGTACTGATTTGTCTACCTGCCTATATACCTACCCGCCAATTCCCTAGTAAAAATGCCACTTCAGCCCACGCCTGGGCTAGCCAGCCATCAGCACACACACTCCGGAGGCCCTTTGTCCCTTGCCTGATAAAGGGATTTGTGCAGCCCCATATTGCTCCCGTGAGGACCAGTAAACCTGGAAAAGGATTGGATTTGTTCACACCTTACAAACTACGGCATTTTGTGAGCAGGGTCAAGGGATAGCGCGATACACGTTTCTAGCTACCCCTACATAATCATACTTTACGTCATCAGCTCATAAAACGTCCCCACCACAGACATCCGAATATACAATTAGACTGGACAAGCCGCCAAGTTTATAGGCAGTCCCAGTGTCGCAATTTCTTTTCGGTTCTTACCTGTGAAAAGTTATTATATTTCATGGTAAATTTACTGATTCATTGCGATGATGGCATGTTACAATTGCACAGGATGGCATTTTGGGAAAAAACTCCCAGGTGCGTCTTGACTCGTCATTTGTCACACTTAAAAACGCGGCTTGCCCCATCTCCTGTATTGGGAAATCTGTGGTCCCCACCGAGGTGCACGAGCCTACCCGTAAAGGGTGTGCTGTAGTCGACCACTCGAGCCCAGTGCGTACTGGCCGACATTCCTCATATCCCCACAGCCCGCCATGGTGCCTCGTTCCTGCATGAACATTGACATATTACATCCAGACCATTACAAACGTCTGTTTGTAATGGTCTGGATGTTTTCTATTTAAAATAAATAAATATACACTGACATTCGCCTCCTAGCCCCAATTATGCGTGAAGCCTGTATTATGGTTACTAAACAACGGATAAACATACTTATATAATTTTTTTTCGTAAATACATACATATTATGTATAATGTATATAAATATGTTTTTTCCGTTATTAAGTACCCATAATACAGGCTTCACGCATAACTTGGGACTAGATGGCGCTGTATGTCAGTGGATATTTATTTATTTCAATGCCCTGCAGTTAAAAAACATTTATGTGTAACATGTTTGTTTGTATAAGACTTCTATACGTTATATGTATGTACTGTGCGAATAACTGAGAACCTTTTGTAGGTTGCAAAAGGGTGATCTAATGAATTTTAATACGAAGAACAGCATCGTATCTAAAAATAAAAAGGTATAAGAGACCTAACATCTGTCGTCTCGGGTGTCGGGCGGAGTGCGGCACTCCGCCCGACACCATGGAGACATGTTGATGGAGACAAGTTTATCAGTTGTTGATCTCAACTAAAGCCGCTCGCTCTGTCATGGTCAAGTGTATCTCTTACCATCAGGTGAGCGTCCTGACCGTCCTGTACACTTTGTTTCATAAATCATACCAATATAGAACATAAGATCTAAAGCATACCTAATCTTCTTCAGAATAAACGGATCATAGTTTCATTTGGACAGTTAGGGTAACCCAAAGAGGATCTTTTGGCTAAAGTATTAATAAATACTTGCTTTCGCTAAAAATGTATCCAAGCTTATATAATAACAAAATTTGACAGTGCAAATTCAATCATAAAAATTCAATGAAAAACATTTAAGAAAATATAATTTTATTACTCAACTACCTTTAAAAACATAGTAATAGTACAATTCAATTGAAAATCAAATTACAAAAGTAAAATCTTTTAAAAATATCTATCATAGGTAATGTTTACAAATAAAATTTTGTAATTTTCAGACTTTTAAGTCTTACATTGTTCTCGCAATGTGATGGTACGTTTTTTGCTTTCTCCATGCAAATTAGAAAATAAATCCATCAAAATGGCATATTGTAAAAGCCACAGTACTTGGTACTGAAAGAATAAAAAACGACATTTCAATGATGAAAAAACATCATTCAGAGCAAAAATTAAATACACATATTAATTTTTTATTTAATTCTGAATAAGTTAGGCAAAATGCTTATTTGAAGCTCTTTATAGATTTACTATCATAGCCCAAAGTTGAACAATTGCCTGATGGCATTACAAGTTTTTGTGCAAGCAAAGTGATACAATTGCTATTTAATTTGTGTTATATTATTCACAAATGTTTACATCAAATAAAAACCTCTGCACCTGCAAAATTAAGTGTACTTACTTGTTGTAATAAAACATTATAACATAAAGAGAATAAATTTCATCTAATCACAATTTTCATCATCATTATCAGCTCATTAAACGTCCCCACCGAGGGGCACGAGCCTACCCATATAAGGTGATTAGGCCTTAGTCGTCCACGCGGGCCCAGTGCGGATTGGACGACTTCACACACAACCTTCGAATCTCTTCGCAGGCGTGCATGAAGGTTTCCTCACGATGTTTTCCTTCACCGTAAGAGCGTCGGATAACGTACATATATTTTTCGAAAATTCGAAAATACATTGGTACGTGTCGGGATTTGAACCTCAGCCCTCCCGGTAGGAAGGCGACAGTCCACACCACTGAGCACCGACGCTCTCACAATCACAATTTTAAATCATCACATTGCAAAAGAGCAAAAAATACTTAGAAAAAAAATTATAAAGATATAGAAATATAAGGTGTAAAAAGAATATAAACACATTTTTTATAATACAATCCAAAAATTTCAGTACTAAATCCATTTCCAAATTATTTATACTTGGAATTCAATCTTTTTAGAAAATCCACTTAAATTGCTTATCTATCTATCATCATCATCATTTCAGCCACATAATGCCCACTGCTGAACATATACCTTCCCAATAACTTCCACGCCAACTGGTCAGAAGCTATCGGCATTCAGCAGCTCCCCCAACTTTCTTTAGGACATCTGTCCATCTTGTGGCAGCTGTCCCACACTGAATCTATCTTTAAATATATATAACTCTAAGGTGACTGACTGACATAGTAATCTATAGCACAGCCCAAACCACAATCCTTCTAAAACTGCATATTTGTTGAAAAATGTAAAATATTGCTTATAAATTATTAAATGCTCTTATCAAACTTGAACATAATACAAAACAAAAGGATATCAAAGCCCAATGGAACGCCAATTGTCATTGGTTTTACTTCTGAAAACAACACACAGTTATCATCAGTCCACTTGACAAATTCTCACCCAAAGCTACAGAACTTCCAGGGCCATGATGCAATCATTCTCCGCACGATGGCCTCTAGAGCTGGACGATGGATAATGCGTTCATACACATCTTTCAATTTGTAGGAATCTTTTGGTTTCGTCCCTGTACTCCAGGGAAGTCTTCTTCTCGCTTTTGAAATTCTTCAGTAAACAAAGGTTGCTTTTTTGCTGGCATTGTTTTCTCAATATTCTTTTCATTGATTTCGGTGTCCCCTTTCTTGCAACAGAATGTTTTTTGATACAGGTGTTGTTTCATTTATTGTTTTCATGTCCAATGAATTTTTCCTTGAACACAAATCATCTTCATCAAAATCTGTGTACCAAGTTCTTGAACAAATACAATATCAGTATCACATTACTCATTCTCTTTTTCTATCTTCAAGAATATCATAGAAGGCTGATAACAATCAGCACACAGCAGATCGTCGGAGAAGCTAGCTTTTAATTTTCAACATGCCTTTTTAGGATTGGGAAGTCAAAATGAAGTCCATTTTGGGCAATAAGGCAACTGGTTTTGTTAATACATTTAAAAATGTACTGATTATATTGAAAACATTGATGTCAACTCAGCCTCGTGTTCTAGGAGATCGTTGCAGAGTCCGTGACTTTAGTGCAGTCAGGATGCACCATCTTACCTGGATTCAAGCATAAAGTTAGTTTGTGCTGCACTCGGGGCGAGGCACCAGGCCGCGTCTCTAGCACATGATCGCGTTTCACTGCCACATACTTATCTCTGTGATTTTTGTCTTATTAGACTCCTCTTTCGGTAATCTCGTAGTTTCTAAATCGATAAAAACGTAACTTGCGACGGACATTTGTGTAAAACTTGAAACAGAAGATGTTTTAAGATGAAATAACTTGATGTGCTTACCGAGGGCTTCCAGCATTTCTTGTCTTATAATTATAACATGAAACTTGTTGCCAATATAAGTGCTTGTGTGCATCCACGAACTTTCCTTTTTATAATGTATGCTCAGACAACGAAAGTTTAAATTATCAGAGCTTTTTTGTTTATGTTAGTTTAGCTATATATTACTTGCGTACATTGGTCTGACTTTGTTGTAATTCAAGTCAAGTATAACTTGAATTGAATTAAATAATACTGATTTTTGTGATAAAAGTCATAGTAAAAAGTATGTAGGTAGAAAAAAAAGTTTATCAATTCATTTGACAATGATGAACTTATACTCTTGACAAGACAATGATTTTTTTTTTTTTATTTTTTTTTATTTTTTTGGCTTTCGCGGTTTGCGTTTTAGCACGCGACAGGGTAAAAGGTAGGGAAACATTAAAATTTATAAAAACCGTATATTT
>PQWD01014744.1:0-24080 GCA_019425675.1 Leucinodes orbonalis | reverse complement strand
GCATTGGCGTGGGGGTCGACGACTCTGATAGTCAAACCCATAAACATAGTAACAAATACTTTATTCTCTATGCCTATAATTTTAAAAATAAATACCTCTAAAATAAAAGGATTAATTTTTTAATACTCAATAATGTATGATTTACCGGTACAATATAAATAATAACGATTATTGGTGTAACTAAAAACAATCAACCTTTATACTTAAACGTTGATTAAAAGCCGATGATGAATGAGGCTAGTTTAGTTAGAAAAAACAGGACACGCCAGCCTAATAAATGCCCGGGCACGATATTACTGCCATACAACGCCTAATGATGGACAAAGGTCTACCTTAATTAATTTATTTATTTGGAGGCAACGTAACTAGTAGCGCTGGTCCAGATTACCAAGAATAATGAAATGAGATGGTTATAGTGCTTTTCCCAACACTCCTTGTGGGTGCACTACGTGTTTTGTGTATTGGGTATTTAGTATATGTATAGATGCAGAGATAATATGAATAACTTTCACACGTACAAGTTACTCCAAAAACGATAATCTACAGAAGTTGTCGAGTTATTATGAAGTTTCCCAATCAATCGTCAGTATCGCTTAGTTACTCAAGTCCATCGGCCGACTGTTTGTTTAGCATTCGTCCAACGCCTTCGTATTGTTGAGTGGGTGTCGATGTCGTGTAGGCCAAGGTCTTGGATTCCAATCTCCGTTTAAGTATTTAGTTGCCATAAATAAAAGTTTCTATGAACACGTAAGAGCGTCGTTGGCTTATTGGTGTGGATTGTTGCCTTCCGATATGGAGGGTGCAGGTTGAAATCACGCCACGTACATACGATTTTTCGAATTTTCGAAATTATATTTACGTAAATCCGACGCTCTTACGGTGAAGGAATACGTCGTGAAAAAACTTGCGCATCGTGCGCACGCCTACGATAGAATTCAAAGATTGTGCGTGAAGTCGGCCAATGCGCACTAGGCCTAAGAGTCAATCTCGTCTGACTAGTACAGAAACGGTTTAACGATTCTGAATCAGGCGTTAGTCATTGATCTGGTAGTCATGAATGGTTGGAAGGTGGTGTAGAAAGGGGCGCGCGGAGTTATTAATAGATGCCAAGAACAGGTGGCCGCTCCAGTGTGAGCCTGACTCAATGTTCAGTATTTCAATGCATTGTCATGAATAGTTCAGTTTACATATGTATCAATGCTGTGCTCTACATCATCTTTATATAAGAAAAACCATACACACCTATTTACCTTTTTCGCGGAACTGGCGCATCGCTCAACGCTTGTCACCAAGAATATGTACCTATACTTCCTGCATCGCTCGAATTCTAGGTTTAGACCCTACTTTGGAACACCCTTAGACTTAGCGCTGTGAGCCCTCTAAACTCGTCAATGTTTAATGAAGCTGTATGGATATATGCGGCCAACAACAGTTGTCATTAGAGAGAACCTTAAAGTCCTTTATCATTTTGACAATAATTTGGTAGTTCTGCTAAATAAACCCAATGATATTCTGTATATATAAAGGTAGATACGCCATCCGTGCCTCAAAAACGAACCGTCAAAGAGAGTACAGTTTGTACTCTTTTGTTTAGGCGGTAAGGTAAATTTATACGGAATTCGAAATATGTGTATGTGTGCTGTTACTGCATTCGGAACACTTTTCACGATTGTTTTGTGAGCATATCACGAATCCATACTTTTTTACATCATTGAATAAACAAAAATAAATTTAGAAAAGTAAAGTAGCTCATCCTCTTGACTAGGAATAGAAAAAAAATCATCAACACGTACTTCCTGTGGGTAATTGGTAAGTCGTAGATTGCGGATCAGTCATCGTCTGCTGCGGATATCCGACAAGACCGAAAAGGGAAGCCGTGAGTCGGCACTTACGCTTTTTAAAGCTTACACATTTTAGGGTATTTTTTATGTATTTCAATACGTACAAAACAACAATCGTCACCCATTTTTCTCACCATCACATTCTAGATTATGTGTATTTAAAAGAAATACTTTATTTGGCAAAAGCATACAAAATACAATTAAAAAAAAGAATTAATACAAATAAATGTTAAATAGGACCTCACTCAGGATTTGTCCTAGAACGCTAGAAGCATGCCAGGACGCTGTTTTTCAGTGAAGCCCTGGAAGGACAATCATAAAACTAAAAATGACTTAAGTTTATACAAAACTAAAATAAAAATAGTGTGGAACTCTCTGACAATATCCATTCGTCAGTCTCCTTCTGTAACTATTTTCAAAAGTTGCGTAAAATAATTATACCTTTCAATTTAACATTATTAGATTCTTTTTTCTCTAATTTTTTTTTAAATATTTTTTTATGAATGTATCTTATTACTATGTATGTTATATGCCTTATACCTTAATTTATTAATAGAAGCTTATCTATTTGTTTTCATATCAATAATATAAATTGATTCAAAACTGTATTTGTATCAGATATTTTATTTATATGTAGAGTATATATATGTTTATGTATATTATATTTATATATGTATTTATATTTAAATATATATTTATGTTTATTTATGTTTTATATGTTAATGTTGAAATGTAATTATGTATTTATAAGTTGCCAAGTTAAGCTTTTCTAACTTTTCACTATCTTGCCCTTTCATGTTGTTAATTTTCTTTGTTTGTGAGGTTGTCTGGAAGAGATCGCTTCAAGCAATAAGGCCGCCTGAATTGCATTATTTTCTTTCATTTATTGTCAAATATATATCTTTTTTGTGTGCAATATACAATATGCAATACATTTTTTAGATATTTATTGTCATAACAATTGCTTAAGACATTGAATCCCTCTAGTTTACCCATATATATAGTAAGCGTAGCGCGCTAATTCTAAATCTATGTGTTGACCATACAAATCCTGTGTGATGCATCATTATTATCATCATTACAGACTTACAAGTCAAAGTTCACTGCTGAATTAAGACCTCTATTTACGCGAATCGATCGCTAGCAGTCAACATCCATAGGTTAACCGCCATCTCGACCATGTCATATATATGGTATTGTGTCACATATTGGAAATAGTTTATCTACATGAAAGTACTCGTATGATATTTACGACATTTTTTTCTAATAACTGAACAAAATGCTGCGCTGTGAAGTGAGAGCAACTTACACAACGATATAATTATGTATTCAAATGTTACATATTATTATGTTGCACCAATTAGTTTAAAATACTGGCAACTTGCAACGGTGCAGTTCTTGGAAAGCGCAAACGCATGGCCCGTGGCACTTGTAACCGCACGCACGCTACCCGCGCCATCTTATGGCCGTTCAGTCAACGAACGACACTGAAATATCTTCTACGTTAAAATTTGTTAGACTTCCAACGTTCAGTTCCAAGTAGTTTTCCCATACTATTTCTCTTTCTCCGCGTTCTTTTTAGGAAACTTCTAAAGTTTATTTTATTTATGTCGAGTTACATAAAGTAAGAACTTATTTATTGAACTATTGTTGAATAAACACTTTATGTTCAACTAGTAGGTTTGAAATGTTGTTGAAAAGGAATTCTTGACAATCTATAAATTTAAAATTACTACTAGTGAGGGGTACATCCTGCCGAATCGCGAACGAGGTTCTTGTAGCCCGTCAACACGCACTGAACCAGTGCGATGGGTAACGGTCCGAGGATCCCTAATGACGAATGACATTGAGGGACGCCTTTGAAGGCAGTCAACGTTGTGGCCATGATAACCTTTGAATTTGTACCTCTAGCAATGCATACTTCTTTTTTTCTTTATCTTGTTTAATATGTTGTCCAGTGCTGGACTTGTCCGTTTGCTATTTTATTATTTTACGTTCAGACAACAAAACAATATTCCGTATATAGCTTTTATACTTCTTGAATTTTTCCCAATAATCATATAGTATATACCTAAGTATCTATTCTTTGTTATTTTGAACACATCAAATCATAGGGACATGTGATCATGTAAGAGTTGATGTGTTCAAAATTGACAATTAAATTTTCATTCGATCATCAAAATATAAAGACATAATGATAATCGTGATCAGTATTTGCCCACGTTTAAAACATTTATTATTACATATGAAAAACGATACCCGCGGTTAAAACATAACTCAAACCATAGTTACCTTTATACTAAGCGCTCGCTACAATTCTAAATCTATGACTCAAACACATGTTTCAAAACTGACCACACTTGACTAATTTTAAATGCCACTTCAGTTTGTAGGACCACTTGTCAATATCTCAACGTGCAACAAATTCTTGTCGAACCATTTACGTAGGTACTTACAAAAAATACCATTGACTATAAGAGAGATATAAATACCCGTATCTTAGACCATTATTTATATTTATTAGTAGTTATCCGTGGTATAGTTGGCCGTGTGGTGACGGCAGACTAGAATACGATTGTCACCACCCCTACTCTTCCTAGGGTGTCGTAGAAGGCGACAGAGGGAATATTTCCCACCAAGTGATGGGCAGCAGCATCACTTAGGTACTGGCGTATCTCTGCGCTCACCAACCCGCCTGCCAAGCGTGGTGAGTATGGCATTTACCCCCAATGAAGACAGGTAAGAATTGGCCCCTAGTCCCCGGCGGCCCCGCTATTCCGGGCTACGGTAGCGGCCACGGTTACGGCGGGGCAAGGGGTGCTAAGAATCTCCGGCAGAGATCCGGCTACCTAAAAAACAACGGCATTAAAACTGGCAACATATAACACGCGCACACTGAGGACTGACGAAAAGCTATTAGAGCTAGAAACGGAGTTAGGCAGGTTGCATTGGGACATAATAGGTTTGTGTGAAGTCCGAAGAGAGGGGGAGGATACCACAATACTGCAATCCGGCAACCTGTTTTACTACCGTGAGGGCGACCAGCTGTCCCAGGGTGGTGTCGGGTTTCTCGTCCATAAGTCTCTCATCAACAACATCGTGAAGATCGAAAGTGTGTCAGCTAGGGTAGCGTACCTTGTACTAAGAATCACCAAGCGCTATGCGCTGAAGGTGGTACAGGTTTACGCACCGACTTCATCGCACTCCGACGATGAAGTGGAGGCTATGTATGATGATATCAGCAGAGCAATGCATACCTCCAAGACACACTTTACGGTCGTTATGGGAGACTTCAACGCAAGGCTGGGCATTCGAAGTGGTTGTGAGTTGAAAGTGGGGCAATATGGATTTGGACACCGGAACCCCAGGGGACAGCGGCTGGCCGATTTCATGGAAAAAGAGGGACTCTTTATGATGAACTCTTTTTTCAAGAAGCCGCCGCAGAGGAAGTGGACTTGGTTGAGTCCCGATGGTTCCACACGAAATGAGATTGACTTCATCATGACCACCAGAAGACATATATTTAACGACGTCTCTGTGATCGCCAGGGTGAAAACCGGTAGCGATCACCGTATGGTAAGAGGCACGTTAAATATTAATGTTCAACTGGAGAGGTCTCGCCTGATGAAGTCTACGCTCCGACCTAACGTGCTTCAAATCAATAACCCCGAGAGCTTTCAACTCGAACTGCAGAATCGCTTTGAATGCCTAGAGAGCTGCGTAACAGTGGACGATATAAATAGCGGGCTAGTGGAAACTCTGCAAACAGTTGGGTCTAAGTTTTGCAAGGGACAACGCAAATTAAGACCCAATAAACTATCTCAACAGACTCTCGATCTCATGGCGACAAGACGACAGATGAAACTGCAGTCTTCAGACGACGCGTCACAATACCGGCAGCTTAATAGACGTATATCCAGCTCCTTGCGACGCGATATTCGTCGCTTTAATACAAAGTGTATTAAAGAGGCGATCGAACGGAAACAGGTTCCAAGGTGTTTGCAAGGAACATGTCTGTTGGGCAAAGCCAGCTGACTAGTCTGAAGACCAACAGTGGAAATGTAGTCTCATCAAACCAGAGATTTTGAGGGAGATTGAGAAGTTTTACAGCGAGTTATTATAGCCGAAGACCGAGAGCTAAGTTAACCCGACATTTATCTGAGGATATCCCGGAAGTCACCTTGAGCGAGATTAGGATGGCTCTGAAACAACTTAAGCGAAATAAGGCCCCCGGAGAAGACGGAATTACCGCAGAACTTTTGAAAGCAGGTGGCACGCCAGTGCTTAAGACCCTTCAGAAGCTCTTTAATTCCGTGATCCGTGAGGGTGCGACGCCAGAGGCGTGGAGCAATGGCGTGGTGGTGCTTTTCTTCAAAAAAGGCGACAAAACCTTGCTGAAGAATTATAGACCCATCACGCTATTGAGCCACATTTACAAGTTGTTCTCCAGAGTCATCACGAACCGTCTCGCGCGTAGGTTTGATGATTTCCAGCCCCCCGAACAAGCCGGGTTCCGCAAAGGCTTCAGCACCATAGACCACATACATACGCTGCGGCAGGTTATACAGAAGACTAGAGAGTATAACCGGCCATTATGCTTGGCGTTTGTGGACTATGAGAAAGCCTTTGATTCGATCGAGACTTGGGCTGTGCTTCAGGCCCTCCAACGGTGCCATATTGACTTTCGCTATATCGAAGTATTGAGATGTCTGTACGAGAGCGCTACTATGTCAGTCCGTGTACATGAAGAGCTTACACAACCTATCCAATTGCACCGAGGAGTGAGACAGGGAGACGTTATATCTCCGAAACTGTTCACAGTTGCGTTGGAAGATATGTTTAAGCTGCTCGATTGGAAAGGACTTGGCATCAACGTGAATGGCGAGTACATCACTCATCTTCGATTTGCCGATGATATAGTAGTCATGGCAGAATCCATGGAGGATTTAAGCACTATGCTCGAAACCCTAGACGGAGCTTCTCAACAGGTGGGTCTTAAAATGAACATGGACAAGACGAAAGTCATGTCTAATGTCATGTCGTACCTATACCGATATCAGTTGGAAGTTCTGTCCTCGAAGTTGTTGACGAATATGTGTACCTGGGACAGGTAGTCCAAATGGGTAGGTCCAACTTCGAGAAGGAGGTTTCTCGTCGAATCCAATTAGGATGGGCAGCGTTCGGGAAGTTAAGGCAGATCTTTTCGTCCAAAATACCTCAGTGTCTCAAGACGAAGGTCTTTGACCAGTGTGTGTTGCCAGTTATGACATACGGAAGCGAAACGTGGTCGCTCACTAAGGGCCTCTTGAATAGACTCAAGGTTGCTCAGCGTGCTATGGAGAGGGCTATGTTAGGTGTCTCCCTACGCGATAAAATCCGAAACGATGATATCCGTAGGAGAACTAGGGTGACCGACATAGCCCAGAGGATTAGCAAGTTGAAGTGGCAGTGGGCAGGGCATATAGTGCGTAGAACCGATGGCCGATGGGGCGGAAAGGTTCTCGAGTGGCGTCCACGTAACGGAAAGCGAAGCGTAGGCCGACCCCCAACCAGATGGACGGATGATCTGGTTAAGGTGGCGGGTAGCAGATGGATGTCAACTGCAAGGGATCGGTCCGCGTGGAAATCATTAGGGGAGGCCTTCGTTCAGCAGTGGACATAATTGGGCTGTAATGATGATGATGATGATGATGATGAGTAGTTATCAACTCGTATTTTTAATCCGAAGTGAGCCATATTTTGGTTAAGAAGGTTCAAGTAAGCATTATTTTTTAAAATAGTCTTGATGATAATTAGCAACTGTTGTCTGTAGTATCTCAGTGTTGGTGACTGGATCAAAAGACACTTGTAACAAGATATTTAATAGTCATGGTATCCAGTCACTTTATAGCATGTCCATATTTACTGAACTTTGAACCAAAAAACCGCACCTTGTGCTATGAATTATTCAAAAAATCTATAAATTGCGAACAAGCTTTTTTTTATACATGGAATAAGTACTTAAACATTGAATTCCTCAAATATGAACACGAAAGCGCGACCAGCTGGCAGCGGTTGCTATTTATAAATCGCAAATGGCCAACCCAATCGCATATATCTAGTTACAGAGGACTAATAAAGGCTAAAATAGGACTCCATGAAACGCAACCGAATCATCAATCATAATTTGCCGCGGCTCTTGGCGCTTGTCCCTGCGACCCTGCTGCACCAGCTATATTTAGAACAGTGGACTGCATCCCTTATGTTGTGATGTACAATCCGCGCCATAAACGCTTACCCCTTTCAGTACTGCTCAATCAATCAACCAATGCTGAAGAATCAATGCTGCAAGTCAACAAAATACAATAACTTTATATTAAAATAAATTACACGTAAAGGTACGTCTAATTTATTTTTATGTATAAGTTTTACGAATAAACTAATATCAAATTCGTAGAAATGGTGATGAATGTGAAACGTAGGTGACGAATGTTATGATACAATTCTTAAATTGGAAATATACCCATTGTTTTGTGATTATCAGGTGATTATTATATCATTGAGTACAGAGTAAGACAAACGTGTATTACGTGGGGAATACTATATAAAAGACGTCGTCTTAATTAATCCTTATATAGATAACCCTTTTTTCGAATTTATACACTCATACTAATAAGGTTTATAAATCAGCAATATGCCTTAATTAACAACCTATCTGCATTTCGATTGGTTATTGGTTATGGGTCAGGCAAAATCTTTCCTAAAGGTGAAAGGTGATTATGTTTTGAGCAATATGAAAAACTGATTATTTTTCATATTCATGTCGTCATGACGACAAAACACATGTTGCCAACTGTACCAGCAAGACGTTTATGTGGCAGTGGATGCGTAAGTTGAAAAGAAACGAAAATAAATAGGTAAAGGCACATTACTTTTATCCTGTATTCGTTCATACTCGTAGATTGATAAATACAGCCACGGCATAGGAATCAATAGTACATATTTGTTCAAATATTATCAATTCGAAACTATTGTTGTGAAAGTAATTTAAAAGTTTTTCTTTTGAAAGGTTGGCAATGTTGTTTCTTCGGAATTGCGAGTGTCTATATACGGCGTGCGTGTCACTTAATATCAGGTTATAAGGTGAATTGATTGTTTGCATAAAAAATATAACAGCCAAATTATTTATTATTTTTGAATAACATGACATGGTGTGAAAAGACAAGAACGCCGTTTGTCAAAGTGAGAACCGTATGTAATTATTTCTTCTGTTCAATTTTGGTTTCTGGTGGTTTATATCCAATTTGTTCTTGGCGTGTGCGGCCAATAAGTAGGCCTGTTGACAGAGTCCAGTGCTCGCTCTGGAAACATGTCTGCGAACATTTCCATTGTCATCTCTTCGAATTTCGGAAGAGATCTTATTCGCCCTAGTTCTTTGTTAGCCCTGTCAAAGAAGACGTCAAAGAATATGCGATTAGTTTACGGTAAATTGTGGGATGTAAGAGGTTAACATTTTTGGGGTTTAAGCAAATGTCAGGTGCGCGTGGTGCACTCTGTCGAAATGTGAACAAGGCCCTCCTGGCGATAAGCAAACATGTGCTAGATCTGGTCGGTGGGTTACGGGCTGAAACCCCTAAACGTATTAAGTTACCTTAGTCCAGTGGACGTTAGAGCTGTATTAGTAGTAGAAGTATTATGCGAAAAATGCTGTAGCTTTGGACTACTGTAGCTGTCTGACAGTGCCTGTAAAAAAACGTTTACCTGTCTATTTCTTTCTGCATTTCGGCACAGTAGCTCTTGATCTCAGGTTCTAAAGATTTCCATTGCTCGTCCACTTGCGCTGAGAGGGTGTCTTTTGGGTACGGAACCTGGAATTTCTCATACTCCGCCTTCAACTTGTCCACTAGACCTGGTATTGGGACCAGCTTCTGGTATGTCGCCCAGTCAATCTTTGGAGGTTCCGGAGGATTCGCGAGAACCCTGAGAATTAAGACACCTGATATTTTTGTAGCTGGACATTCACTGTCTGAATAAAGGTTGAAAGAATTTATAGCTGCGAAAGATTTCTGATGAGATGATAATAATGAACAACAATGGATAGCAAACATTTTTAATGAAGTGCAATTTATTATTTTATAAATAGGTATTTTAGAGTAAATATCATATAATTGTAACCGAAACACTTAAATTGCTATTATCTATTAAAGAATGTTGACTGTATATAATTAATAAGCCAAAAAAAATTAAGCATATCAACGAAGCTGTAAAAAGAAATGATGAATAATTCGCCAGAAAAAAAATTACAATAGAATACATTTACATATTTCAACAAACCGTACTGAATCCAATATGAAATCAATGTACGATGCATCGTAAAAGTACTCGTAAATCATCAACCACAAAGTTAATAGACAAAACATACAAAGAAGAAAAACAATGTCATTTTTGCATTCATATAAGTACTTCAGCAAGATTTACTGTTTTAATAATTCCTTGGTCAGGTTCAGATTCGATGTATTATCCCAATATTAAAAAGGGAATTCACCACGTATTTATTTGATAACATAAAAGTACAAATACCTGCGTAAGTAAGCGTCAGATTTTCCTTTAAATGCAAAGAACTGAGCTTTCTGCTCCAGAGGCACTTTCTTCTCGAACTCTGCCCAATTTATTGCAGTTTTTGTAAATCTTTTAGCCATTGTAGTTTATAGTTGGATCTAATTATCAAAGATTTCGTCTCCTGACATGTTTCTATGAAAGAACGTCAAATTATTACATATCATGACATAAAAACGCAGATGATGCATACACAAAGGAGGTTATAATTTGGGATAATATTCTATATACAACAGCAACCATAATTCTGATCATTCTCGAATCTGTTCAGACAATATGGTAAAATGCTTTCACTTGAGGCATAAATAACCGATTATCCATCATGCGACGTCGGACCACATGCCAAATGCGTGTTAATCTGTTACCAGCTTGATTCCGTAGGTCGGGAACCTTATCCTCAAATTAAACATCTGCCCGCTCTTCAAATGAATAACATTCGTATTGCGATGCTCTCTTGCTATATTATCGAGTGATCGCCCCAGGCAATATTGAAATCAAAGGCTAACTGTTCAAAGAGGGGATCTTGGCAAACCTAACCACCTAGTGTGAATCGACGCGTCAGAATTTTTATCATTTTGCGATTAGATAGCGCTGTTGTATAGTTATTTTGTGCTCAAACAGCATTTGTTGAATTATTCATTCCAGTATTCATAGGTATTGTTTTTGAGTGACGTAACGGTTTTTGTGGAAAGGTGAATAGATATAGGAATATGAAATTCATGCGATAGACTCGTTGGCGACTATTTGAATTTGATCATTTTCAAAACTTTTAAAAGTTCATACTAAGAACGAGGATCTTGAGTTCATGATTAACTCCACACTTAATACACCGAATCATGAAAGGATTCTTAGTTCGTAGTTTTAAGAGAAAACTTTCTCTGTTCTATGATTTTTTCGACAAACACGGCATTCATGTACTAAGTACTAACATGAGTCACTTTTTAAAAAATACAATAATGCCTAGTTGTTCATCAATCATCTATATTTCAACTAGCAAGTGACAAGATATCTTAAATTTATTAAGCGTTTGGTAAATAAATAAATGAAGGTTTATTTTTAACGTATTTTGTAGGCATATGAAAAAATAATATTAATAACATTGTTTTAGATAAATGTAGCGAAATGTTATATTATTGCGGGATCGCCATGAGGAACAAGCGGTACCTTTCGTAGTACGAGTAAGAAATTACAATGATGCCACCACGGATTTTCAAATTAAAACCTCATTGTCATTCCACAACTCAAGCAACCCCTTGCCTTTGACAGCTCATTGAAACCATTCCAAGCGGGGCGCTCTAAATCAAAAGCACCCCTCTTAATTACCGGTCTCCAAATGAACAAATCGACACGCCGTCTCAATTACAAGACAATAATGTCGGACGCGCGCGTATCCGCCGGATACGATCGTACGGCTTCGGTGCCGGCATCACACGGCCGAACAACGCCGACGACATATCTATAGCTTGGCTATTCTCTAACCTTTAACACTATTCGGCAGTTGCCATAGCATTATCCCCTTTAGTGTTATTGTATAAGGGTTTAATCATTCTGATGAGATTTGAGTTTTCGCTACACGTGTCTCCGAGAACCGTTTCCGCCGGATCAACTCGTTACATTTGAAAAGTGTTAACTAATTCCGATCGCTTTGATGCATGTATTAATAAATTTCGGCTAAGCTAGGGGTTTCGGTTCGGGTATTTGTAACCGTTATAAAAATAAATGTTAATTTGTACCACACACGGTTCTGTCACAACTTTTTTGTACCTTATGTTTGTTTTTCGCATTGTGTTCGGTTAGATATTATATTTATTAACAACATGGTTGTACACATACACATGATTTTGGATTACACTGCTTTTATCAGGGACTAAACAATTTCGTCTATAAAATGTTTTAAATCACAGATCCAATTTGAAGTAACCTACTGACTAGACTACTTGCTTGGTGTTATAAAAACTGTAATGTGTTCAATAGACTGTACTGATGTATTGCAAGATGGGAAACAGGTTCGTAGTACCCTGAAAAGAAACTTAATGCGCATCTTGCCGTCTCTTGCTTACCGACGTAGAGGAGCGAGACAGAACTCTGCGCAGGAGTTTTTTGGTTTTCCGAAAAGGCTGTCGTTCCGTTTGTGGTTAGCGAAGCCTTACTGTTGATTGGAGTGGTCAGCTCGGCCAGCAGAAAATATTCATGTTATAACAGAGAGACAATTCGATTTAATATTTTCATCGGATATTTTATTATCATCGCAGCATAGCAATTTTATGTGATGTTGAGTTGAGATTCGATTTCATTTCTTAAAACCCGACTGCTAACAATACCCACTGAAAAAGGAAAAAGAAGCTCTACTATATAGTGCAAACTTTTATATATTATATTTACATGATATTGCAGACTACTTATACTAGCTTACTGTTAAGTACATTTATATTTAGAAAAGGTATTTAGGATTGTTTGTCACCATGAAAAGTATATAGGTAATGATTGAACTATATAGTAGAGCTTGTTTTTCCTCCTACGGCAGTCAGGTAAAAAAAATCTAGGTAATAAATATCTAGGACTGCGTTGAGTCCATATGTGCGTTTTGGAATTGTTGCTGTTATCCTATATACCTAGATCGTACATAAGAATACAATATATAAAAGAAGGAAAAGTGAATTATTATACTATTATGTTTGAAACAATAGTATTTTTGCCACTGAACGAAGTAAAGGAAATGTCCTACACGCACACACTTCACCATAGAATAGCAGGTAATTTTAATGATTTGTCATTGTTGCAGCCCCAGCGCTATGAAGCTGGAGTGGGGGGAGCCTGAGTCCGACTTCGGTCTGGAAGAGGCAGCCTTTTACGAGGGCCCCGTGGCCCCCGCGCCCCCTCCTCGCAAACACGTCTCCTTTAGCCTCCGCCTTGACTTGGTAAGTCACTTCTATTTGACTGATCAATGATACCATTAATGTGGCAGTGTCGTCAATTAGAGAAGTGTAAAGATATTCATCAAAATGTTAGGTCTTGCACTGTCTTTTATCGGCAATTTCGATCAAAATAAAGTAACCCCCAATATTATAAGTTAGTTGAACCTAAATCCTAATTAAAGCATAAAAAAGGTTCCAGGAGCTACGGTGTACCTTACACGATAAGCTAACCTAGTTGAAACAAAATGCAAGGGATAATATAATTGCTATTTAAAGCGAAATAACTGTCACTCAGGCTTCCTTGCACAGAGACCAGGCTCTCACATAGACATTCCATTTTCAAATTGTACGTACTTAGTTTAAAGATGGTTTAATAACAACTTTAAATAAATAAAGAAAGAAAGAATTAGCATCTTCAGTTATTGGTTTCTTTCACCGTGAAGGAACCCTTTGACCCGATCACTTTAACGAACTATTTTAGGTTATGAAACTAAAAAAATCCAAGTGAAATAAATAATACTAGCAAATGTTCCTTCAAAACTATCTGCCCCGTAACGAATCCGCCACAAGTGTCCCATTAAGGTAGTCTCACCGATAGCGCCTGCCACAAAAAGTAAACAAGTTCAAATCCTGTTGGCTATATTGAACTTGAATCGAAGCCTACATACTAGCTGGTACTTTCATACTGGTTTGGCAGTCCCTGTTATTAAGTCGTGTCTAATACGCGACTGGTTCAACGAGTGTATACGTGTTCCGATTTGCAGCGTAATAGCTGATATTCGCTGTAAATTAATTCCAAGGAACACGATCAATGACACCATTGAGCTGTCCTGGGAAGCTGTTGCCATGAAGATTATCTATATACGATATCCGATGTCATATAAAATATAATAATTTACGAAAGTAATAGTGATTAATAAAAATAATAATAAGATTGTATGTTGAATTGGAGAGATTCTATGAAATCTATGATGATATGAAAGCGGATAAATGGTAATACTTCATTTTCTGCGGCATATAATACCTAACTCGTGAAATGTTAGAAAATATATACCCGATGATCACGAGCGAAACCAAACCCGAGGGTCATTAACTAAATTGTTTCGGTAATACAAAAGCCTTTTTTAGAGGTGAATATTTTTAAAACAGTATGTTAAGTATACATAAAATTTAAAGTGCATATTTTAAGTTCATTAATCGGCGAAAATATTTTTAATGAATAAGGAACGGAAGTACGGAATAGCAAACATGTTGCTATACAAATGCTATAAAAAATACATTAACAGCTCTGTACAAGGACATAGGAAACTTCCTTTTCTGGTTGATGAGATACTTGTACCAGGCTGTGGTCAGGCGGTTGTGGTTTATCCGCCCTAATACCATTTTTTACCCATATGGAATTCAATCTCTGCAGTCGCAAGTTATTTTTAACTAATAATCAAAGTTTTATGTTTAACTTTCACGTACCTCAGAGTTAAATAGTATTGACTAGTGATTAACATATTTCAGAAATGCCACGAGGAAAGTTTACTTGGGTAAATTTGCCTATTTTTTTAACTAAAAGCGAAAAGTAAACGTCAAATCATACACTGGTAGGTTATAAAATAATAATCAATGCTATACAAATTATAAGCAGTAAAGAAAGCACAATTAAAATGAATCCTTGCGTATAAATCGCGAATAGAGATAGAATTCTGTGACTTCAACTGTTCTACATCCTTTGGATGATAATTCTGTCGTAAGATTCGTAATAAATTTACAAAGAAAAGCCTATGTAAATGTACTCCAATAGAAATCCTACACGTACCTTAGCAACATAGAGTCTAATATGAGTAATTAATTATACTTCAGTATGAAATTGGAAAGTATTTTCACGTGATAAACTATTCAAGCTTTGGAATTAGCGTGCAGCCGTAAAGCTGTGGTCTTACTAGCACTTACCGCGTTACTAACTTAACGATTGCTACTGTTTATGGCCAAGGAGGTGGGTACTCTACCGTCGCCAACAGATGTTGTGTTGTCTCTCTCTTGAGATTTTGTTTAACTTCACCAAAACATAATAATCGTATATACCTACATTTTGAAGCTTTTTAGGATAAATGGATTCACCAGCAAATTGTTTTATATATGATGACCAACGAAGCACTTCATTGTTAGGTTATTCCTTATATAAAATAAATGATTTAAGGTAACAATAGATCTCTTTTACTGATGTATTTGTTACCTTTTTATTAGAAATATAATATTTATTTTATCACTGTGAAATAATTATGTTGCGTATTGTTGTTTATAAAACATTTTTTTTACACTTGTGTTAACAATTGTACCTGTATTATACCTGTATATATTATAGAAATGGAAAACAGGCTTTAACTGTGTTCCCGGGTTGAGTTCCCTGCAAAGAGCTTAATTGTACACAGTGCCAGTACGAGTCTAGTTTTCGACTCGCCTGTACACTGTACGTTTCGCAATTATTGGTCACTTAATAATAGAGTTCTTCTTTAAGGATTCTTGACGTTATTCTTTCTATGGTTGTCAGTATAATTACATAAATAACATATATAGGCGCTGTAATTTCTATAGACAAACAATCTAGTAAAGGGCTGTTAACATATTTTTTGAGGGCTCCATGACTACAATATTATTCGAATCATACGCATATCTGGAGCACAATGAATTCGTTACGTTTGTGAAATTGTCACTAGATAATTAATACTTTACTCAATTTAAAATCATTATTAAAGCCGTTTATTTTTATGTAGTGATGATATATTTTGTTGGTTATGGCACCAGTTAATGAACCAATGTAGCACATAGACGTTGGTAAACCTGATAAATACGTAAGTTTAAAAAAATAAGCATTTGGTAAAAGTAAACAAAAGTTCTCAGTCCAAAGAAGGGCTTAGTTTCAAGAGTGTAATTGAGCAGTGATATATTGTATTAGAGCCGAGTTGTTGTCCCCCATACTCGGTAGCGGTGTTCCGTGTCCAGCCCCAAGCCCGACGCGGTTGGGGTAGCCACCGGATGCGCAGGCGCAGCTCGTTGGAGCGTGGACGCTCGTCTTTTTTGACACTACGTAATTCTAGCCTCACTTTGAGCCATAAAATCAAGCTTCAAAAGCCCTTTATTGTGCGAGGGACGTTAACTGTGATATTTGATGAGGCAATTATTGCCGGCTTCAACGTTCTGCTTATTTATTTAATAATAAATGTATTTACTTTGCACATAGTTTAACAATTTGAGTAACAGAAATGCTCAAAATTTTTAAAAGTTATAGGGCTATTATCATACAGAATGCACAAACATTAAAATAATATTATTTTTTAAAACACCTTTATTTCTCAAAACGATCTTTCTGCTACTATCAAAATCCGTTGGATTCAAGGTTAGATTATACATTAAGAATACCAGGTTGTAGTTTCATATACCGTTCGTTGGTACAAATTTACTATGGAATTATATTGGAAACTGAATAAGTTCGCACGTCCAATATATCAAATTTGTTTCAATTTTGTGCCTATACGTATTTAGATAAAGTTAGCAACTATGTAACTTGCCAATATCTTAGATAACTATATGTTAATTGCTTTCCGTTCCTTATCATTTTGTCTACAATTTATAGCTAATTCTTAGCAAACATATATTGACATTTGAGGTATACTGTTTACATGGAAGATAAGACAGAAGAAGAGACAGAATAAACCACCTTAAAGACCTGATACAAAACAAAAACAACCTGTAGCAAAATAAAGTTTAATAATAAAGAAAGTCAAACTCAGTACGATGGAATTCCATTTACAAGTTAAACAAACTACATTCCATTAGTGAATAAACGCAATAAATATCAATTAATGCAGAAATTTATTGGCATTGCATAACTCACTAAGTATAGTGTTGTTTATATTACTAATCAAATAATAATTAATAGCTATGATGAATGTATATACTAAAATATATCATTCCATTGCTACGAGTTATTTATTTATGACAATGGAATGAAGTTGATGGGCTGTCCACTCGATATGGCTTTCGACAAATATAAAATTATTATTAATTAGTTCCAGTATCAGTTCGATGAAGCCAGACGCTGGATAAATCCATCATAACTCACCGTTCGGAGTATCAAACTAGAACCGGAGTTCTTATTTCGAAGTTGCCCCCTTCTTTTTCCTTTTTATTTTTAACCTGCCCGTGACACTGACGCTAAGCTGCACTAATGAGTTTCGACATTAGCTTACGGACACGAAAAAACAAGGCGTCTTTTTACGAATGAGTTACACACAAAACAATGTTGTGTTAAGTGGATTGGGTTTAAATGAAATTGAAGGGATTGACTTGCATTATATGAAAACAGTTACCTAGATTTAAACGGAATGTTTAAGAATTATTTTCTCATTAAATTACATTTTCAGAAGACCTTGTCATAGGTTTCATTTTTATTTGTACCATTTTTAATATATTAGAGAGCGAGTCCACTATATCTTCAATATAATACTATATCCTGCAAAGAACGGTGAAAAAGTGATCAAATTCCAAGCGGTAAAATTATGTTACCATTTTATAAAATATGGTACTAAGAGTTAATAACAAATTACACACAATCAACAAATATAACTTTGTCGTGTATAAACAAATAAGTCATTAATACAGCTATTAAATCATCAATGTAGTTAGAAAACGAGTAGGTGTTTAATAACTCAGGGGTAATTTAAGGGGCACCGTCAAGCTTTATGACGTTAACACCTTCGCCAGATGAAGTGTCGCCATAAAGAATAGACTTGACGTAATATACTGGCAACACACATGGAAATCTATCATGGCACTGTCAGGTACAATTTTATAATTAAGTGTATGTTTGTGTATCATTTGTAATATATGAAACGTGTGACACAGCGTGACTCCCTATATTTAACTTATTTAATCATTTCTCCAAAACAAATTGAATTGAATATTATTTTACTTAGTTGTTAATTTGCCTGTAAAAGTGTATAAAAACAAAAAATAACACGAATTTGGTTGGCATAAAGGATATTTTAAAAGCAAAATAAAACGTTTCTGTATGAAGGCACATTTTCAAGTAGAGAGCTAAAAATATACGTGTAGGTACCTATGTTATTTTATAACACTACTTCAAGTATATTTACAGTGTTTCGTGTATTATTTGTTGATGGATACAAAACTGTTGAATAGTTTTTTTTGTTGCAAAGTAGTTCTTTGTACTCATACATCAGTGTACTCTATAAATCGTGTGAGATCATAATAATGTTATGAATGAATGAGCTTACTAGGGCAAACATACGGAACTAAATCATAATTTATGTCTACACATCGAAGTTCAGGTGGCGTAAATAAACAAATCTATAAGTTTTCAGCGATTATTTAACCTCATAAACGAAACCTCTAAACATATATATTTCGGTAAAGTTACAGTATAAGTAGAGCGTCGATGGCTCAATGGTATGGACTGTTGCCTTCCGATGAAGGGTCCACTTTCAATTCCAGCCACGTACCAATAATCACATGTACGTTATCCGACGCTTACGGTGAAGGAACACATCGTGAGGAAACCTGCGCACGCCTTTGAAGAGATTCTTAAGTGCGTGAAGCCGGCCAATCCGCGCTGGGTCCGCGTGGACGACTAACGCCTATCCACCCTTTACAGGTAGGCTCAGGCCCCACGGTAGGGACGTTTTATGGGCTGATGATAATGATGACAGTATAATACTTGGGAAAGTCTTTCCCAGAAGTGGTTGCTAGGACTAAGGATGACCTGATGTGGAATGACTATACTATTGCGCTGTTTAATTATTGCTTTGACTAGCTTCCTTTGGCGTTACAATGTGTATATGGTTCCTTATGAAAATGAAAATGAAAATGAAAAAATGTTTATTTACATTCACAATGATTCATTTTGCTGTAAGTGATTGAGACCGCCTTTTAAGTATACGCATATACTTGTATCAGGCAGTCCCGCTCTTCATATAACATGGTAAGTATTGCATTGTATTAAACATATTTAAATTTAAAAAGAACAAATTAATATCATCCACTACATATTTCAATAACAATATTCATATAACATTCTCGTTTAGACAAATATCTCCAACAATTCTTTTTTTTTACATTTTATTTGAATAGAATTATTTATTTCAGAAAATTATGATCTGTAAAACCCATTATTTTTTTTAATTTTTTTATTAAAACATACAATCTGTTTTATTAGCAAAAACATTTGCATAACATTAAATTTATACAAGGCATTATTATTTTTCTACAGATAGATAATTTCAAATGTTATGTGCTGCCAGTAAAAAGTTCTTATTCACAGTAAAAATACACAGGAGTTATTTTTCTTTCAGTTTTAGATTCATAGCGGCTATCACGTTAGTTTTTCACGGCAGTAATTTGTGCAAATAATATAACTATCGAAATAGTCGGTGACACGGGTGGCCGGAAAAGATTATAACGAATCTCTCCGTGCTTTGTTTTAATATTAAGGCTCAAGTCGCTTAGTGACTTTGTCAGCCTGTGATTTCACTCCGTGCTTAGGAATACACTTTGAGTCCCTTTTTGTGGGCAAATAAATACGCAATACAATACTTTTTGTGTTAAATCTGTGTGATAGTAATTGATGTGATTCCCATGAGCACGAGTTGCCAGCAATTCACCTTACTAATACCGATTTACGTAAGTACCTACCCAGTTATCTATATCAGACGAAAATAAAAAGCGTTCGTGCGTGCCTCATTATGAACAGGACGATATCCGGCCCCTAATTAAGGCCCCCTGACTGTCCGCTGCGATATGACAAATTTGTTGTGAATTCTCTATATTAATCATTTGTATTTCTAGTTCGTTGACTATAAACGTTCGTTAGACATGTGATATCTAAGATCACTGTTAAAGGTTGCTTTTAAATCAACGTTATTTTAATTAAACATCCAGATAGCACACAGGTAAGGTTTAACTAAAGGCACCCTACTTTAACTAAATGCCACTAATTTAATGTCAAAAATAAAATATACTTGTATGTATACAATAGTGGCAGATCGCCAGATCTACGTTTGTTAAAACGCTCCACGGGCAAAAAGATGGACTTGGGTCCAGAAATTTGAAATTTAATAATAATACCTACTCACTATTTTGTACAAAGTACCTATACCTACAAAGTTCATGCACACGAACGTGTGAAAGCATTGCGCAATAAACATATACGGATTCTATTGGTTAAGTAACGGACCTCTCAATCATTACCTTCTCGAAAAAGTTAAAAAAGGTTTAATTTTGACGATCGCTAAGTATCTACAATTTAGTTCTATACAAAAGGAAATGCGGAACGCGAAAGACTAGACTATCAGGCGTAATATAGTCACTGCTGGATTACCTTTCTACTGCTGATGATCTTTACATACTCACCGGGCATTTGGTAAGCTCTCACAGGTTTTTATTGTAATGAGTGAAGTGAGCATTCAAAACCTTACTATTTGGTACTTCTGGTACATCTGTAAACCATTGCGCAAAATCAGTAGGTACGTGGCGATAAACTGCGCTGTTGAACAATTATGTTTGGTAAATAATCACGATACATTAACACTTTTACTTACAAGTAGTACCTAGTTACGTCTGTGCGATGCATGGGTCCTATTACATTTATTTTAGGATGCTAGTCAAGCTCACATTGCATAGAAGTTGATATGATCTCAATATAAAGAAAATTTTATCGTCTAAATGAAGGTTGCCTGGAAGAAATTGCTCTTGAATAACTTTTATTAAGACCGTCTTATTTTTACAATTTTATTTTTACCTTTTAAGGTGATTTTATGTGCAAATAAATTCATTTTTATCTTTTACAAATACAAAGACGAATATGTAAATGTTTTTGTCGTGTCTTTATATTAACTCTTACTGTATAAGTAACATTAACATTAATTCCAGAATTGTTGTTATCAGTACAAGAATGTCTGTCACATGAGTTTCCAATTCTGCGTTCATTCACAATTTGAATGCACTAATGAAATTGCAGTTATACAAACAGAGCTGATAAACATTCACACATTTTAAGATCATTTCAATGTTAAACTACGTTCTACTAAAGTAAGTATATTATAGGTATAAAATATCGCTGCAAGGCCGATACCATCATCATCATCAATCATCACTGGATATGACGAGACTCACCAACTCTATATATAAATAAAAATAAATTTCCGCATCCACGGAGCATGCATGCAACTTGAATGGTTCGCCCTATGAAACAGTTTTTTTTAATAAATTGCTTACAGTAAATTCAAAAACATTGAAATTTCATTAATTAACAGGTATTCTATATCAAATGAGTTTAAATTGCTTAAAAATATTTTTATCCTAAATTGTATTGCACTTTTAACTGCAGAATTTAAAATAACTCAATCGATGAATGTTTGCCTTTGATAATAGCAACAGAAAAATTCAAATCGTTATTCATTCGAAAAGCTCACGGTCCACTATTTTGCAATAGCTCGTGATAAACAAAATGCCAGAGTGTGAATATTATTTACTGATGTTTTGTTTTGACTAGCTTGATGGCTTATTTGGTAGTTAACACGCTCTACTGCTTCCGAGTAGTAAATTCAAATTGGTCGTTAGACTACTTTATTGATCTAGCCTATAACAAGCCACTGCAAAAGCAGTTTATAAATGGAGAAAGATGTGTGCAGTATCCTAGACTATGTTATTGAAATATGTAATACAAATTATTTAGACTTGACCTGCTGTTTTGCAACGTCTTGTGTTCACACTTGCATTGATGTCTGAACAAAAAGCAAACGTCAGCAGTGAACACCTACCCGTTTATGTTCCCATAGTGAGTGTCAGCATTAATAGCGCAAGTAAACAGCTTACATCCCGCTATAGATCTACCGTGTAACATATGACAGTTCAGGGATTACCCGAAATATAAATCAGGGCGAGTTAAAAAGTAGTGACGTTTGATATAGTGTGACAAGTCAAAGCGAGCATCAGTACAAACGACCCGTTAAGGCATAACATTGCTCTATTGATGAATATACGACCGTTTACAGGATAAAATGGATCTAGAGAGATTTCCCATGAATTTTTAAAGTCGGTATCTATATAGATAGACGGTGTGAGGGGTTTAAAGATTTTTGGATTTTTCTTATTTATTTATTTATTTGGGAAACAAACAATACAGTTTCACTTATATACAAAAAAAAAAAATTAATAAAAATGAGATGATCTCATGATTAAATAAGTTAATTTCATGGTTCAGGGTAAATTAACCAGGCGTGGCGATGAGTTCCTTCTGCAGAGCGTAGAATTTTGGACACAGCATACTCGTAGTTATGATAAGATCGAGAACTAACCTACCACGCAGGTGCAATGCGGAAAAACATAACTAAAATTGAGACGTGTAATAGTTTGAGGTAGTCTGCGTGTCTTAATCCGATCTGCTGCTTCTTATGCCTTAATTGTTATGCATTAGAACAGCTCTGTTAAAATATGAGACAGGCATTGTTGACAAATACTGTGACTAAAAGGGATGTAAGGGATCCTGAAATATAACGTTCAAGGCTCAAGCCTTGGTTTTTAAAGTGCATTACAAACGAGATTGCACTTTACCGACGCGGCGAGTTAAGGTCCGAAAACTCTCAATGATGACATTATTTTACAGTATCCTTCGTCCAACACGTGGACGTTTTAAATGTAATTTTGACATAATCAATAGACATTAAAAATCTAACGAGTTCATTGTTGGCTACGAAATGGGATAACCTTAAAATTATTCGGTATTTCTGTATTCACTACAATATAATACTTACATATACAGTCAGACGACATTTCACCATATGTACCCAGTTAATTTTAACTTTGCATTTAGGTCAACTAAATGTTGCAAGCACTTCGAAAACATTCTATGTTTTATTCTATGTTTTATTTTCTTAAATAATGGCAATAAAATAAATAATACCGCCGCCTCGTAGTCGCCCGACACTAAACCTGTTGGATAATCGTAAATTACTCCATTTTGACGACTCTTGACTCTTTCTCACCAACATTCCTCGTCATATTTTACGAATATTTTTTATCAATTGCTTTTCGTTTGTTTCTTCCTTATCGTTTTCGTCATCTAGCTAAACAAAAATTAACTGACACATTTTTAGGGACTCAATTTTTTTATTGTTTAAATATCGTTAGGCATCTTTGTCGGTGGCTCATTGGTGTGGACTGTCGCCTTCCTATATGGAAGGCCCAGTTGCAAAACCCGCAACGAACCAATGTCCTTACGGTGAAGGAAAACATCGTCATGAATCCCTGCGCACGTCTATGAAGAGTTCCAAATGTTGTGCGTGAAGTGCGCGAATCCGCACTGGGTCCGCATGTTCTACTAAGGCCTAACCCTAACCGGGTAGGCTCGTGCCACTCGGTGGAGACATATAATGAGCTGATGATGAAGATCATCGTGGTGAAATTATGACTCTTAATCACGCTAGCGCCATCACGCCTGCTCGTTTTTGAAGAAAACCTAAAATATTGACCCACTGACAAATGAATGTCTTAAAGATTAAACATATGTCACTTAATTCTCAATCACTTCCAAACATCTCAAAACAACAAACACATTTGAATGTGTCAAACTCATCAATCTACATTAGACACAGAACCATTCCCCGTCTGACACAATACCTCAGCCGGGAAAACACAAATAGTACATTTCAATCGACAGCAAAGG